>BRDA01015316.1:26496-51910 GCA_036984385.1 Crenuchus spilurus | reverse complement strand
ACAGGTCTGTAAAAGCCAGAATTCTCGCTGGTTGTTTATTGACCAAATACTTATTTTCCACCATAATTTACAAATAAATTCTTTTAAAATCCTACAATGTGATTTCCTGGATATTTTTTCTCATTTGTCTCTCATAGTTGAAGTGTACCTCTGATAAAAATTACCGACCTCTCTCGTCTTTCTAAGTAGGAGAACTTGCACAATCAGTGGCTGACCAAATACTTTTTTCACCACTATATATATATATATAATTTATTTATTTATTTATTTTATTTTGTGTGTGTGTGTGTGTGTGTGTGTGTTTATATACAGTCACCTTTTTCTGTTAATGATGAATTCTTCTGAATATTAGCATAGACCTACATTATTCATTTACCTTCTAATGCAACTAAACAAAGCCGGTCATTAAAATTCTCCTCAAGACACATGAGTGAATGTTCATTTCTGATCTGACACCTGCAGACAGGGCTCACCTTGTAAGACAGAGACAGATAGCCATGCAAAGAGTCCAGATTTTCCATAAACTCAAAGAGATTTGCTCCCAGTGTGCGCAACATGTGGTCATAGCCTGATCGTTTACAAAACTCAAAAAAATATTCACCAAACTGTCTGAGCACCACACTTGCTTCAACACCTTTAAAAAGAAGAAAGAATGTGTCTCAATGTAGAGTAACATCACAGTTAGGATCTAGGCTTAAGTACATTAACTAGACTATGGCCTCAGATTATTATTACTTATGAAACTGAGTTGGTGTCCAAAAATAGAATATATTATATATGTAATAAACTATATACCATCAGCTCCATAACTAATAGTAAACATGGGTAAACACTTAATTTTGAGTGGTGCTTTGTAGGTGGTTAATAAACTCTCACTAATAAACATATTAGTGAATTAGACTCATCAGTTTATCAGAATACATATACACAATACAGAAGACAAATTCTATTCCTAACCCTCATCCTGGTTCTAATTGTAACCCTAACTTTAATCTCAAAATAAAACCTAATCATTACCCACACCCTGGCCCTAACCCTAAACTTAATCTCCAGAAAAAACTTAACCCTATCCTTAACCTTAATTTTAGGATGAAACTGAATCCAACCCCTAAAATTAATCTCATGCAATAAAACTAATCCTAACCTTCATGTTGTTTCTAATAATCATAAACCTAACCTTAATCTCAAAATAAAACATAATTCTAATCCTAACCTTAATGTTAGGATGAAACTTAATCCTAACCCTAAACTTAATCTTAAAACAAAGCCTAATCTTAAGCCTCACACTGGTCCTAACCCTAATCTTAATTTTAAGACAAAACCTAGTCCTAACCCTAACCTTAATCCTAGGACAAAACATAATCCTAACTCTATCCTTAATCTTAGGACAAAACATAATTCTAACCTTAATCTCAAGACAAAACCTAATCTTAACCCTCACACTGGTCCTAACCCTAATCTTAGTCTTAAAACAAAACATAATACTAATCCTAACTTTAATCTCAAGATATAGCCTAATATGAACCCTTAACCTGGTCCTAATCCTAAACCTAATCTTAATGCCAAGACAAAAACAAATTTTAACCTACACCATGGTCCTAATGCTAAGCCTAATGTTAATCTTAAGCCCAAACCTAAGCCTAATCCTAGTTTTAATTTAAGAGCAAATTCTAAGCCTAACCCTAATCTTAATCTCAGTCCAGTTGTTGAAGGTAGTAACTGTGGTGATAGATTTTAAAATTCAGCCTAAAACGTTTGCACAGTACTGTATTTATGTGTCTATGTATATGTCAGGTATAATATTTGTATATATGAGCTTTACAAACTTCAGTTCTACTTCAGTGTAAAGTGTGATTTTACCAAGTAGCTTGCAAGCCTCTGTTACCAGTCGCATGGTGATCTCATCTGTGTACACTTCATAAGTCATAAAAGTATCCTGGACGCTTGCTTTGTCCCTGTAAACACACAAGTTTTCTTCAAATCTATGTCATTAAAATCACATGAATGTATAGATTTATAATAATAATAATAATAATTATTATTATTATTATTTTTTTTTTTATTTTTTTTTTTTTATTATTATTATTATTATTATTATTGTTATTATTACTATTATTTTTTTTTTTATTATTATTATTATTTTCTCAGTCTCTGAATGCAATATTCTAATAAACTGATATTCTGATTTTCATGACGTATAAGCCAAAATGCTCAACATTAAAACAAAAAGACTTGAAATATGTCACTTTATGTGTAATGAACATAAAATACAAGACTGTTTACCTTTTAGAATTTAACTATGAACAACAATGAACTTTTTCACAATAGCTCTGCTGTGTCTGATCCACTCAACAATACACACTAACACCACCACCACCACATCAGTGTCACAGCAGTGTAGAGAATGATCCATATGCAACTTTGCGGTCACTACTTCCACCTGGTGGACATTATGAGCATGACGTGAGAGGCAGTTTATTCCTTTATTCACCTGAGTTTATTCCATGTATCTTCTCCAAATTTATCGATCACCAGCGACTTCAAACATGTGTTGATGAAACCATACTGTTGACAATAAAAGGCAAATAAATACAAATACACAAAACCGCTCACGACCCAGAACTCCCCTGAGCAAGAATGTCAATAAAATGAGCTAAATTTGTTTGTAAATATGAGTAAAAACATAATAAAGAGAAAAGGATGAGCTTCAACATGAGAAACGTTTAGGTTAAAGCAGTGAGGAAAACATTAATAAATCAAATCTTACCATTTCTCAGCCTTTGTTTTTAGTGTGCTCCCTTTTTATGCATTACAGCATCCTGTGTCAGTAATACAGTCATTAAGCTTCAGCAAGCAGCTCTACAAGTATTCATTCTCCATTACAAGCCGACAGGATTACAGTCCTTATCTTTAACGCAAGAGCGTAGATTGGTCTGACCATTGGCAGGGATATAACAACCTCCCCCCCCCACCCCAGGAAAAAAGGATGCACTACATGTACTAATGAGTAATCAAAGTCTAGAGTGAATACTAAAAATTAAATAAACAGTCTTAAGAGAGGAGTGTTTAATGCTGACCATTATCACATAAGGTCTGTATTTTCACATTAAGATCTGTATTTACATATAAATAATAACTACACAGTAACAAATCATTAGGTGAAAAAGCTTATGATGTCCCATTTCTTTTCTTTTCTTTTTTTTTCTTTTTTCTTTTTTCTTTTTGTTATAAAACATATTGGCACGTATGGAGCCCCAATAGTGATGTTCCAAGTAGGCAAAAATAATGTGTGGAAATTAATTTGCTCATATAGTCAAAACCAAGTCATCAACCAAAATATCAAACCTAACACAGTTAAAAAAAAAGGTATTCTAAAATAAAAAACAACATGAGTGGCAAACTGTATGACTAGGTGAATTGATATTGAAATATTGATCACTCTCATCCTGATTTTAGCTTTTTAAAATCAATGCATGTGTACATTGTTTTTATCCCTTTAGACCCCACAACAGCCTCTACTGGCTGCTCTGATAGTTTCTCGTTTTTTTAAGTATTCTGACTTAAAACAAAGACAAACATCATTTAATTTTTCATTTTTAAATATTTAAATTTTTGATTTGACATAGATAATTTTTATATACTCATACATGCTTTTTACATTCGATTATCATAGATTATTCAGTTTTTCACTAATTTCATGTCACAAACTAAGACTAACATGTTTTTTATGACTAAAATAACAATCATAGATTTTGATGTCCACATTTTTGGTTCACAATTTAAAAATACAAAATAAATAATATTTTAAGAATATTGCTATCAGAACAATAGTATTAGAATTACTTGGTATCAAATCTTGCCTATCTCTAAAACAAGATAAAATAAGAGAAAAGACACATCCCTTATGCAAATACATGGCATCAGGAGCCAATGGGAAACAAAGGGTTTTTTTTTTATCAAAGCTGCATTACATAAACATAAACATCCTTTAACAGAGAAGTACATAAAACACAATAGCATTTATCTTTGCAATTATTATCATTTAAATTAACAAATAAAGAGCAACATTGTTCATTTTTATTTATTTTTGGAGTGTCTGGAATGGGATTAGCTGAGTTTACATTATTTCTTATAGGCAATATGGCTTCAGTTATCATTTGTTTCGGTTCTCGTCAGGCACGTTAGAAAAGATTAATGATGAAAACCGAGATTCCACTACTTCATTTATAACATATAACATGACAATAACAAACGTCCAGTACACTCAGCATACTGAGTGTGACTAAATGCTATTTTAACTGTAAATTTAGTACAAATTAGAATAAACTAGTGGTTCCAAAATAGCATAGCATTAATGTGACTTAAGCATACTTCTTTGTCACTAGGGTCTTTATATGTTTTGTCTAAACTGTAATGTGTTGCAGTGACATAATAACTACAGAGCGAGAATGGGAGACACAGGAGCATGACTCGCTCTACAGCCCTGGCTCCATCTCTCTGGCAAAAATTTGTTTAAGTCTCGCGCGATTAAAAGGCTCTGAGATGTCATAATAAAAGCCTACGCCCATACTGACAAGACATTTCAAAATAAAAGTCAAAGATAAGTTAAGGACCGTTAGAAAAATTATAGAAACATTAAATTCAATGATTTGTAGATATGAGTCAGATTTAAAAAATACAAACAAAAACAAATACTTCTATTTAAAATTATATGCTTGCAAAAACATTAAAATTATATGCATGCAGTAAATGTTTAGAGCAAAACAGCACCATTTTTAGAGCATGTTTAGTAAAAGAACTGTCAAGTAACTATGTATCTTTACATTGCGGACGCAAAGAACTAGAAGGCCATGAGATGTCATAATAAAAGTCTAAGCTCATACTGGCAAGAAATTTCAAAATAAAGGGCAGAACTGAAGTCTTTGTAGCAAGTTTACTGTATTTTCAGTTAACACATTTTTAATTAAATAAACAATTTTGTATTTTATGAAATCCCATTTCATGTCCAGCACACTTGGCATTTTAAGCTTAAGGTTGTGTTATCACTTAGTAATGTTTTAAGAAAACTAAATATGAGTGCGTTTGTCAATCATTTAAACCTTTGAATAATTAACTACATATCCTAATCACTGTATGTTTTTAATGAAACATCCCTCTTAGTATCCCACCATCCCATATTTTAATAGTTCTTCACCATGGCAATGTAATTTTATAAATTTACAGACAGTTCCTTTACTAAACAAATATTAAGAAAACAATGTGGTGTTCTCTATACATGTACATGTGCTGCTTTGCATAAGGTTCCACTACTTAATTTCTAACATAAGTCTCACGCAATTAAAAGGCTCTGAGATGTCATAATAAAAGCCTAAGCCCATAGTGACACATTTTGCTTTTTTTGTCAGTTTAACTTATGTTAATGAGTTAATTGTACTTAATTTTGTCAAGAGAGAGTTTTATTATGGCATAAACACTGTTTTCTCAACATGGGGTGGTCTGTATTCTGTGACGGATGCATATGCTAGCCTTCACCCTCCTAGTGTTGCAAGTGATTGGCAGAGTCGTAGTGAATGGATGGGTTAATTATCCTTCCAATATTATGGAGAAAATTGGGTTAAATATTTTGGAAAACATAAAAAAAATAATTATCTCAAGAAAACGTTTATTTTGTTATCATGAAATAAATAATTTGATATCTATTAAAAACAAGTCAAATTAATGCTTCCTTCGTTTTTATTAGATACACACAAATGCAGTATATAATATTATATCTATTGTTGGCAATCTTTTTGATGAGGCTTGACTTTGAGTTGGAGGCATGTCAATAACGAAACGACAGAAACTGCTGGTGTTGATGCTGCCATTACAGTATAGTAAATGTTTTGAGTTTATTAGCGATAGTATAAGCTGGTATATATTTTGTGCACAACTTGCGCTTATATTGATGAGGAATACCAAGAAAGCCAACCAAAAACAACCCAGAAAGTAGTGCCTACTTCACAGACATAGATGTGGCACAGAGATATTAAAACAAAAGTTGTGGTGTCCATTTTTCAGACCAAAAGCACTTGAACGAATATCGTGTGGTAATTTACGAGTAAGTAAGAATGTCTGAGGAGGACTTGTTATCACGGTAAAACAGATTGTTTAAAAAATATGCAAAATATGGTCTTTTAGGGCTTCCGTACGAAGAGCCACAACCAGAGAGTCGTTTCACTCGCGCTGCAGGCTCCTCGGCTTAGTTTGTGAGTGCAGAGTTGCCAGGTCCGCGATTTGTACGCTTAATTGTGCTATTTTGAAAATGCAGTCGTGGGTAAAATTTCCGTGCGGGTTTTTTGGCTACTTTGACAGTTGACAATGGCTGTCAAAAAGAGTGGAAAGCATTTAACGGAGATGTCTTAGATAAACTTAATATTAAGATTATCTGAAAATATAGATTATAGAGGAGGAGAAGGGGAAACAAAGTTTTAGATGGAAAAACAACTTACAGTTATTTTGTAGATATGTTCTTATATCTACATTTAAAATAATAAATAATGAATACAAATTTAGAAAGAGCACTACAATTGTACTTTTTTAAAGCTTCTTCTAATGTATGTGATTGGACTGTTTAGATTTTGTGCTAGTTACAGCTTGTGTTTGGGGCGGCTGTCTGACATACATCAGGCTGGATAATTTTCCGGACTTGGCAACCCTGTGTGAGTGCGAGATCCTGAACTGTCCGCCATCATTGGAGAGTAGCGGAGCCGAGCGGTAGGTCAGGCGCTTGTCAACAAGTCCCAAAACTACTGGGCTCTCCCCACTGTTCAAGAAGGTCAAGCGGAGGCGAATCATCGTCTCCACGCACAGACTCCCCTGCCCCTTTTTTCCAGGACGAGACTTTCATGTGAGCGCAGAGAACAAACATGTCAAATCTCAGCAAAGGCGGCACCAAAAAGGACACCAAGATGAGGATACGAGCCTTTCCTGTGAGTATAGCCGGCGACGGCACGTCTCTGCCGCTCGAGGCCTTCACTCGAGCCCCGAGGATGCGTGCTTTGGCCTTTAGACGTGGTACTGTTAACCGTGGTGCACAAATGTTGACACTAATCCACGAACGTGCTGAATTACAATATTAGGAAGGCAGCTGTGGTATCGGATGCTATAGCTTCATGATAGTGTCCTTTTGTGACTGACCAAAATATTTGTTTTATATTGATTTTGAGCACGAATGGCTGAAGTTGTCCATCTGGTTGATTAGCTCAGTCGTACAGCTGTGTTTATGAAGGTCATAGTAGAGTTTATTATGTGTTTTTGTGGAAATGATCCATAAATAATAATCCTACTACTCTGTGCTTACAGTAATGTGCTGAGTATGGATACCTAGCTTAGCTAATGTGCGCAGTTAGGAGACTTGTGTTTTTGCTCTCATTATTAACCACCTCACTCCCGAGACTGGACACTTTATAAACACTGTTTTGTAGTCATTCTTGTTCATTTCAGCCTTTTAAATGGCTTGGGGACTGAGTTATGCCGTGTCCAGTATACTGGATATTTGAGCATGAAATCTGCAAGATTAAAAAAAATACGTACAAAACGTTATTAATATTTCTTATTTCTGTGTAGTTTCTCTTCTGGGCCCTACTGAAAACATTACCCAACATAAAAACAGAAATGCATCAGATCTAAAGTATGTCTTACCTGCAGCCTTCAGTTCATTCAAATTGTCCACAAACATTTTTTCTCTACAAACTTGCTTT
Source organism: Crenuchus spilurus (assembly GCA_036984385.1). Taxonomy (NCBI): domain Eukaryota; kingdom Metazoa; phylum Chordata; class Actinopteri; order Characiformes; family Crenuchidae; genus Crenuchus; species Crenuchus spilurus. Next base: position 44,171 of record BRDA01015316.1, on the reverse strand, counting down.
AGCCATTTCTGGGTCTTTTTTTTTTTTTTCAAAAAGCCAAAACAAACCCCCTCGATGTCTTTGATCAAGCAGTAGGAAACCAGAGTTGTAAAGGCAGCCAGAGTTGGGACAACTTAAAACTTGATGGCAGGACTGAGTGATGAATCCTTTTTTATATGTTGAAATTGTAATTTACGTCATAAGAGCCCAGACACAGTTCTCATTAAAGCAAATGTATTTTGTTGGAATTCTACCTCTTGGTGTCAAGATCTGTAATGTTACATTATCATAGATGGATAGATAGATACTTTATTGATCTCGAAGGAAATTAAGGGTTAAGATGGTACATATATATTACATTGTCAAAGACCTGTAATGTCACATTATCAGAAATCTGTAATGTCACGTTTCATCGTCAGTGAGCTGTAATGTCACGTATGTTACATTGTTAAAGACCTGTAATGTCACATATATGTTCCATTGGGCATTTACAGTAAAAATATGCATGGTTTTATTAAAATTAGTTTGACTTTGCTTTGTGTAATAATACAGATTTGCCTTTTTATTTGCATTGCTGGTTTAGCTTAACAACATTTCAGTTTTTTTACATCACATAAATATTCAAACTGTATAAAAAAATAAGGTTACCTCAATTCATGATGGTGTAAATGAGGTCACATGAACACAAATTCAATTGTCATATGACCACATCCTGGATGTTCAGTACTGTATATGGCATTTAGGAACTTCATAAGGGTAAACTGAAGCCATAAATGAACTCGCCGGACCTTTTAAAGGGTTTGTGACACACATGGGCTCTTATGCAGTGAAATATTCAAATCGCAAGAGCTTTAAGTTTTTTAAGATGGTTGGATGGATATAGATGGATAGATAGTTGGTTAGATAGATAAATAGACAGATAGATAGATAGCTTGCTTGCCTGCTTGATTGTTTGCTTGCTTTATTAATCCCAGAGGGACTGTCATGTGGTACAGCAATATAAGTACAGTAAAGAGCAGAACAAAAGCAAGTATTGTACAGATGCATAAATAGAAGGCAAATGTATACTAAAATAAAGGAAAGATAAGGCAATATGATAACGCAAACATTGAAACTATAAAGCTCTGCAGTAAATACACAAATATTAAGTCACATAAATATTATGCAGGTGGTTATTAAGATATTGTCTGTTCAGTGAATCATCTAAATACAATATTTATACCTCACAAATCATGTAACTGCACTGTAAACAACAATAAACAACCTATATTATGTAGATGCATACATAAATATATTACTAAATGTACAATCTGAGCAAAATATATGATGCTTATACAAAGTAGCAGTATGTAGTGATATGAGCGTGTTACCTTTGTAATTTCTGGCAGATTCTCAACGAGCCTATCTAATTAGAGACTTATTGTCAGGTTAGTGACTTATTGTAGCCAACATTATTAAAAATGTTGTCTTAAATGGGGAAATTTAACCTAAAACAGAGCTTGTAAACTTCCAGTAGATAACGTGAACCAATCAAGGGCAGTTAAACATTCATGTGTTGTGACGCATAAATGTTTACTCGGTATGGTAGAGTTTTATATTTTAAATGCAAAAAAAAAGCTAATAAAAAAAGTAATGGAATATTGTCAAAAAAGTTCATTGTTGTTAATATTTCAAAAGGATATACTTTATCTTCATTAAACATTTCAATATTTTTTGTTTAATGTTGATCAGTATGGTTAATAGCTCATGAAAATCAGAAACCCAGTATATCGTATTATTAGAATATTTAATTTTGAGTTTGAGTTTTTAACAAATTAACCTTTTCAGAATATATTAATGTAAGTGGGGAAATTTAGCCTAAGGCGGAGAACTTAATGTAGATAAGTTGGACCAATCCCAGCCAGCCAAACCTTAATGTGTTTTGATTGAAAAAAATGGCCTGCATCTAAATTTTTGAAAATAATTGCTATTTAAATCGCTGCCACAATCGCAATTACATTTTTTCTCCACATCATTCAGCCTTTGGAATGCTTAGTGACACGTGTAACAACAAACATTTGCTTTAGCTGTCATCTAGCAACTCTGCAACTGAAACACAATCTGTTAACAGAATATTATGCTATATCTGCAACAGATGAAAATGTTCATTTGTAGTCATAATTTAATTCAAACGGTTGTATTTTGTATTCATTACATGTAAAGTAGTATTTAAAAAATTATACTGTTTGAATATTTGCTCAAATTTGTGTAATGATTGGGTTAAGATCAGGAAAAATGTGTTTAATAAGAAAGCAAACATGCATCCAAACAAAACAAGAGCACTTAACCAGAGGAACAGAGACAAAAAAGAAAAACTACACTAATATACTCAAGCTAAGCAGAGGACCGACTAGGCCTCAAGCTAAACAACATAATCAGACACAGGTTAGGCAGAGAGCTGACTATACATCAAAAGTAACAGGCCAGGGAAGCCAAGGAAGCTACACAAACTAAGGAAACCAAACTAGCTAAGGACATTACACAGGCTAAGGAAGCCAAAATGGCTAAGGAATCCAAACAAGCCAAGGATTCTAGCCAGGCTAACAAAGCAAACATACAACATTTTCAGAAGGGCAGAAAACGGAGGGCTCCATGCATGCAGAGTACCAAGCATCAAATAGTAGTCCAAGCTTGGCTTAAGTAGGGCTGCTAATCAGCATCTCAACTGGAGACAGCTGGAAAAGACGTCACATGAGTTCAGGGGAGTGGCAGGGCTTATGGGAAGTGTAGTTCTGGGACGGAGTATGAGTAGAAGAGAGAGGCAAGGGGAGCAGGGAGTGTGACCGTTTTGAAATATAATATTCTTAATTTGAGATTCAAGATTTCTGATTTTTTTTATGAGCTATAAGCCATAAAAGTAACAATGTTATTTCATGTGTAATGAATATAAAATTTTAACATTAAAATAAGGACAATAATTTTTAACAATATTTGTTTTGTTTGTTTGTTTTTTTTTGAGTTGCTATAGTAATAAGGGGGTTTGTGGTATGTAGGCATTAATGATTACTGACACATTAGTTGGCATATACTGTTTAGGCATTCAGGATATAAAATTCTATCATATTGGGTGAAGAGTGAATGAGGATCTAGGAGAAAAGGTTTGATAATATGACCTGTCTTTGTTTCCCATGCTGAAAGGAATTTTTACCAGAAACTATGTTTCACTGAGTGGAAATTTTTGTGAATAGTGCTTTAGTCTGATATCGAGTTCAACTGTTTAAAGCAGCATTATGTAACAGTTTGATCTTAAAATAACAGCTTCAAAATCATGTTCATGGTACACTGACTCATAACAGTAAGAACGGTGTCTCTGATATTGCCAGTCTGGGCCTGGGATAGGGCTGAACGATTAATCGTTTTTTAATCAATATCGCGATTTGAATGGACGCGATTTTCCAATAGCAGGAGCTGTGATTTGAATTAGCCAATAGCCTGCAAGTATCACTAGGGGGGGGGGGGAACAACAAAAAACGTGTGAACTGCCTGCTGATGACCAATCAGAAGCCGCTAGTCATGCATATCCGGCATAGCTAATATTTTTAGCAAGAAAGCTAAAAACAAGCAGCACTGCACTCGACGTCAGGGAAAAGAGGAACGTTTTACCTGAGCAAGCGAGCGACGCCCTAAGTCCAGTGGATGAGTTAGCACCAAAGATAAAATGCACATCGTGTGTATGGGGGCATTTTGGTTTCAGGACAACTGACAAAGTTACGCGACGACATATATGTGGTACAGCCAAACTGAACCTTACCATCACTTAACATTGCTAATGGATTAAAAGACACGTTGGCTAAGTTGGGTTTAAATGAAGAGGGGCAAGTGTGCACAACCACAGACAACGCCTCAAACATGATAAAGGCAGCCGAAATAAACGAGACCAGGCTAGTGTTTTTGCCACAAACTCAATCTTACGGTCAGTAAGTAAATGATATTAAAGAATATTGAACATCTGTGTCTCTCTCTGTCTCTCTCACACACAGCGTCATGTTCTCTTTATCTGTTTTTAAATTATGCTAGGTTCATACTTTAACTTGAAAATATCTATATTTGTTTTTGTATTTTAGTTCTCTCCATATATAAATGCCTGGTGTGACACTTTCATAGTTATGTCATAGTTTTACTAATGTTGCAGTTAATATGATTTTATTTATTTTGTCTTTCTTTATTTTATAGGTGTTGAAATTAAAAAATGAAACTGACAACTCTTAATCTGGGAACCCTGGGAATCCTTTTTATGTAGAAACAAGTGTATATGGGCTAGTGCTGCACGATTTGAGTAAAATATCCAATTGCGATTTTTTCACAGAATATTGCGATTTAAACCCCATGGTTAACATATCTATGAAATTATATTTATATATATATATATCAGTGGCGGATGCTCTAAGACTGCAAGGGAAGCTCAGCCTCTCCTAAAATGTCAAAAAATAAGTGATGAATAATATACTGTTGTGTGTACATGTCATTGACTAAATATGCGCTACAACGCGCTCAACTTTTGTTCAGAATCAGCTTCTTATCACTGGTAACGACGCGGCTTTCCTCTCACTCATTCCTGCAGCTTCACAGTGCTTTAAACAGGGCGGACGCTCATCGTCCACAGACTTCAATGGTAAAGCAAAGCGTGCTGCGAAACGAGACGAGACATTGGATGAATCCTGGCCTTTGTCCCGCCCATCGGACGCTCAGCATCTCTGGGGGTCTATGGGGCAGTGGACTGGCCCGGACGCTCAGCTTCTGCATGATGATTGGATGATGTGTCTGAGGCTGAATCCCTTTTTGATTGACAGCTAAATGAGCGAATCAGTGATCTTTTTGTGTAAACCTCTGTGGGAGTATTTTTTTTTTTATTTCAATAGTGTTTATTGAGGTAGTTTATAGACTAATATCTCCTATTCTAGTGATTAATAGTGTTTACTGAGGTTGTTTATGTGCTAATATCTCTATTCTAGTGATTAATAGTGTTTATTGAGGTAGTTTATAGACTAATATCTCCTATTCTAGTGATTAATAGTGTTTATTGAGGTTGTTTATGGACTAATATCTCATATTCTAGTAATTAATAGTGTTTATTGAGGTTGTTTATGGACTAAAAACAAGCCTAGCTCTGCTGGCCATTGAGAGGACACTAGTCAAGTCCCTGGAAAAGATGCCTTGTTGGTACGACAGGGTCACAGATCATTTCCTTGAAAAGGAATGGAGGGTAGAATTTACGTATAAATAAACCGACACATTTTATGATGTAGCCCGAAATTGAGCTTCCCCTCCTTGAAAGACCAGCATCCGCCACTGATATAGATATATAATTTCATAGATATGTTAGCCATGGGGTTTAAATCGCAATATTCTGTGAAAAAATCGCAATTGGATATTTTACTCAAATCGTGCAGCCCTAGCCTGGGATTCCTGTTACAATGCTAATGCTATGTAACTTTGTAGAAGTGAGTACAAGACCTCTCACTCTACAAGTTTCAGCTAGATATAGAGAGAGTGACTGAGACAGAGACTGTAAATGTAGAGCAAATATGTATGCACTTTTTAGTGTGAAGCTTGCTCTATCTCTTCTTTATGTTGTTGAAACACGTTCTGTATATGAACACGTGTCCTGTGTCTCTGCAAGCTGAAACTCCCGCCATTAAAATGGTTTTGTTTTTGTTAAAACTGCATTTTTGGTACAGCTCATACACTCAAGACAGTCCAAAACTAAGTCTCTGACTGGCTCTTTATTCCCTTTTAAGACATTATGACAGCTCACAGCGCAACTTGTATTTACGACAGTGATGTAAAATTGAATTACGCTCCGCAGCTGTAGAGGGGGGCCAAGAGCAAAAAAATATAAATTCTTGCATAATGCAGCTTTCACAAGAAACTGTCCTTACAATATCAAATGCCAACTTGCATCTCTAAAATAATTAAAATAATAAAATAATTCTCATCCCACATTGGAGGATGGCTCGTTTCAGTTACATTTTTGTTAGAGAAGCCCCTGTTTAAGAAGTACTGATGCATAATTAAGAGAAAAAGACATTTTGTAGTGATCTAGAAAATGTTTTAACACCTCTATTGCTGCCACTGTCATACTTGCTGGTTCATTCAGATGACGATGGACGAGAAGTACGTCAACAACATCTGGGACCTCCTGAAGAATGCCATCCAGGAGATTCAGCGGAAGAACAACAGTGGTCTGAGCTTTGAGGAGCTGTACAGGAACGCTTACACCATGGTGCTGCACAAACACGGCGAGAAGCTCTATACGGGCCTGCGGGAAGTCGTCACTGAGCACCTCATCAACAAAGTAAGTCAAATAAACAAGTTTAAGCTCAGTGAAACTACTGTCCATGAGTTTTGGATGTTGCATTAAGCATTTCTGCAGGTTCACTAAACCTGCCTCATCAGCCATTTCAACTGAAAGAAATATGATGCTGTTTCATGCTTAAAATGCAGTTTATATAAGCTTCTTCCTTTGACTGTAGGTTCAGGAGACATTATTGTGTGAATGGTGTTTGACAAATTAACCTTTTTCTCTCAAAGGTGCGGGAGGATGTACTAAAGTGCCTGAATAACAACTTCCTGCAAACACTGAACCAAGCTTGGAATGACCACCAGACAGCCATGGTGATGATTCGAGACATCTTGATGTACATGGTGAGTTCTTATTAGTGGCTGGTAGATTGTCATAATGTGGTCTTTGATTTTTGTTGTGTTCTGTGTTCATATGGGTTTTGTTTCCCTGTCGTTTTCTCTCTCTCCTCTATTTTTTCCTCAGGACCGAGTGTATGTCCAGCAGAACAATGTGGAAAATGTCTATAATCTGGGTCTCATCATCTTTCGGGACCAGGTCGTCCGCTATGGCTGTATCCGGGACCACTTGAGGCAAACGCTTCTAGACATGATTGCCCGGGAGAGGAAGGGTGAGGTGGTGGATAGGTAAGATGTTTCAATGTCCACTTGTGAAAATAGTAATAGAAGGACCACTTAGGTCACTTTAAAGTAGTTATTCTTCTTGATTTCTCACTTCTACTTTTTTTTTAATATATATTGCATATTTTTGCTTCATTTAATGGAATTTTTCAGATTTACACAATCTGTTGGTGTATCAGATGGTCCAGAATGCAGCAGCACGTCTGGTTTTTAACCATCCAAAACGGGCACATGTCACCCCACTGCTCATTGAGCTACACTGGGTTCCGATTGCTGCCCGGATCAAACACAAAGCCTGCACGATCGCCTATAAGGTGATGACAGAGCAGGCTCCCTCTTATCTGCACTCGCTCCTAAAAGCTTATGTTCCTGCCCGGTCGCTGCGCTCCTCCACTGAACGTCGCCTTGCTTTGCCTAACATTCACACAAAGCAATCCAGACTGTTCTCCTCAGTAGTTCCCAGATGGTGGAACAAGCTGCCTACCACCACTAGAGCAGAGGTGTCACTCACTGGGTTCAAGAAACTCCTAAAAACCGAGCTCTTCAAAGAGCACCTGCTCTAGTGATCCCAAATACTCCCCATGAGTACTGATATGCACTCAACATTCGATATCCAAATGTTAATTCTAGTATACTAGTACTAGTAAATACTAGTACAACTCTAGTATTTTTCGCATCTGTACTTTCCCACTATTGTAGGTCGCTTTGGATAAAAGCGTCCGCTTAATGCAGTGTAATGTAATGTAATGGTGTATAAAGTTCTGCATTGGAGCTATGCTGTTCATGTAACTAACAAGTCATGGAAGTTAATACCACACTAGTTAGCATCATGCAAAATTTTACCTAAATCATATACACGTGCCTTAAATACATTTTTCAAATCAAAATATAAATTTACCACAACTGTCTATTTTTTTTAAAGAATCACTTATTAAACACTTGTTCCAAGCCGCTTTTTGTAAGCTTTACATTTTTTTTTTCCATCAGGGGTGCAATACGTAACGCCTGCCAGATGTTAATGATCTTAGGCCTCGAAGGGCGGTCAGTTTATGAAGAGGACTTTGAGGCTCCATTCTTAGAAATGTCTGCAGAGTTCTTCCAGGTTTGTAGAGACAGTAAACAAGTGTTGCACATTATTTGATCATTAGTTCTCACAATACACTGGATAATGAATTGGTTGTAGATTTTATTTTTTTACCTTCTTTTTTTATCAGTCTGTTCCTTTCTATGCCACCAGATGGAGAGTCAGAAATTTTTAGCGGAGAACAGTGCAAGCGTGTACATAAAGAAAGTAGAAGCACGGATAAACGAAGAGATAGAGCGAGTGATGCACTGTCTGGACAAATCGACGGAGGAGCCCATCGTCAAGGTGGTGGAGCGGGAACTCATCTCCAAGCACATGAAGACCATCGTCGAGATGGAGAATTCAGGCCTTGTCCACATGCTCAAGAACGGAAAGACAGAAGGTATGTTTGGGAGTATGTGTACATGTGGCTTTCTGTATTTTTCTTTAAAATTTTAATAATATTTAGTCATGCACCCAGAGTTATGTTTGCTCCAGATTTCCTAACCCTATGAAGTCAGTAAACACTGAATAATAAAATTAGGGTTCAAGAGATTACATGAGAGAACAGTAAACATGTAGTATATTGCAGTATTTTAGTGATGCACTTTGTTTTTTTGTGTGTGCAGATCTGGCATGCATGTATAAACTGTTCAGTAGGGTTCCAAATGGTCTGAAGACTATGTGTGAGTGTATGAGCTCCTACCTGCGGGAGCAGGGCAAGGCTCTGGTATCTGAGGAGGGAGAGGGCAAGAATCCAGTGGACTACATCCAGGTACCTGCAATCATTCCAAACCTTGGGGAGACCAAATGTAAACATTTTTCCATTGAAATCTTGATCTTGTGGTGCATTTACTTTGGTCTAGTGCAGCAACGGATGTGACTGCTCTCCTCTTAGATTGGCTGTACACGGTTTTTAAGAGGGCGTTCCCAGTGACAACCAATTGCTGAGTCAATACTTATGTAATTAATTTTTTGATTAAAAAAATAGTGTTGAATGCATCATTAATTTATTATCTTCGATCTTATGGAGCAGTCTTTATATAAACATGCAGCCAAATTTGAAGTTTGGAGGTAAAAGAGTAGCATCTTAATATTTCGCTGTGGTCGTACATGTTTTATAAATACTATAAATATTTCATAAACCGAGTCGTAGACGGTAATCATGCAAATATCACTTCTGATTGGCTAAACACATCATAAATAAGACATTTGATGTACCAGGGTTACATCATGCATTGCACTTTTAACAGACACAGCACATGTAATGGTTTCCAGTGAATTGCAGTGCAGACAAATGGATATAAATTTGGATATAAAAAGTACACACTTCTGTTAAAATGCCAGGTTTGTGTTTTAAATAACAAAACTAAGATTAATCCGTTTTTCTACCTCTAATGTGACCTGTAATCTGTGCAATGCAGTTTAAAAACAAGCCGAAATCTTGGAGTGGAAAAATATTTGATCTTATGACCGCATTCAGTCACGTCCCACAGATTTTCAACTGGATTTAGGTCTGGGCTCTCCAAAACTTTGTTCATCTTCAGGTGAAGCCATTCTTTTGTCAATGTAGAGGTATGCTTTGGGTTGTTGTCATGCTGAAAGGTAAAATTCCTCTTCATCTTCAGGTTTTTATCAGAGGCCTGAAAGGTTTGTTCCAGAATTGACTGAAAATGGTAAATGTTCATAATTCAGACATATGAAGAACGCTGGAGATGTCGCATGCAGTACACAACCAGTACTTTGCCAGAACTTTTTCCAGCTTCTTTAATGTTGCTGTAGGCCTCTTGGACCCATTGTCTTCTCATCTTCACAGTGTCATACTTTTTTTTTTTTTTTTTTTTTTTTTTTTTTTTTTTTTTTTTTTTTGCCAATTTTATCCTCTTCCCAATGTAGTAGTAGCCAATTAGCCCATCCCCTCTGTTAGGCCTCTCCCCATCACTTTGCACTGTCCCTGACTCTAGGAGGGTGCAGGCAAGCACAAGCCTCCTCCGCTGCGTGTGATGCAGCCACCACCTCTTTTCGAACCACCGCTGATACACCATCACTGGAGAGCCTAACGCGCTCGGAGGAAGGCACACAGGGTCCCCAGCTCTGATTGGACCAGTCAGTAGACGCCTGAGCCAGCGGACATTGCAGTGTGAGAGTGATAGAGAGAGTGAGAGCGCCATCTACCCCCCCAGAGAGAGAACTGCCAATTTTTGCTCTCTTGGGCCCCGGCTGTTGATGGCAAACAGCATGACCAGGATTAGAACTTGCGATCCTCGGGTCATAGTGGTAGCCTGCTGAGCCACTCGGTGCAGAGTCACATTACTTGATGGCTGCTGTAGACTAATTACTATTTAACATAAGCTTGTATGTAATTGGTTAATTCTGAACACAGCCACCCTCCCAATTATAAGGTTTTATTTTTATTTTATTATAATTTATATAAACCAGTTATTTTAGATTTGTATTTTGTTTTCAGTTGAATTGTACAGATTAAGTCACATTGAAGGTGAAAAAACACGAATCAGCTTGGTCATTTTTTAAATCACAAAAACCATGCGCATACTTTTTATATCCACTGTTAATGCAGTCTTATTAGCCTGTAGGTTTTGAACCATGTGTTTCAGTTTTCTATCTCTCTCTCTCTCTCTGTTATGTTCAGGGATTACTGGACTTGAAGTCTCGCTTCGACCGATTTCTTCAGGAATCCTTCAATAATGACCGCTTATTCAAACAGACCATCGCTGGTGATTTTGAGTATTTTCTCAACCTGAATCCCCGATCGCCGGAGTACCTGTCCCTCTTCATAGATGACAAATTGAAGAAGGGTGTTAAAGGAGTAAGCTCTTTTTCTCTTAACCTGACATACAGTACAAGGACACACCTTCTAGACATTCACTGGTTTTTCATTTTTTTTAATTTTTTTTTTTTTTTTCAAATTTTTGCCAATTTTCTCCCCTTCCCCATGTAGCATTAGCTGCATGTGATACAGCCACTGCCTCTTTTTGAACTACTTCTTAATACACCGTCACTGGGGAGCCAACGCGCTCAGAGGAAAGCGCAGGGTTCCCAGCTCTGAATGGAAGTTTTTTCATGATTTAAAAATGCTCTACATTGTAGATTAATACTAAAGTCATTAAACTGAGTAAACACATATGTAATTATTTAGTAAACAAACAAGTAAACAAACCAGAACATGTTTATATTTGACATTCTTCACAGTAGGCACCTCTAGCTTAGATGCAGCTTTCTTGGCATTTTCTCAGTCAGCTTTATGAGGTAGTCACCTGGAATGGCTTTCAGTTACCAGCTGTGTCTTGTCAAGAGCTCATGACTTACATTTATTGCCTCTTAATGTGTTTGAGACATCAGTTGTGTGTCTACTTTGAAGTCTACTTTCAAAAATGTTTAACACTTTTAAGTTTACTACATGATTCCTTATGTGTTCTTTCGTAGTCTGGATGACTTCAGTGTTTATTTACAATGTAGGAAAAAAAAAAAGAGAAGGTGTGTCCAAACGTTTGATAATATTAATAGTAAAGAATATATTGATACATTTTCAGTGCGTAGTATTTTTGGCTACATATTTTATTGAGAAATAAAGAGTTGTGTATGGATAGCAGAACTGATTTTAAAAAACTGACGTAGTAAAGTGTAGAAATGTGTCTGCGTTCTGTCACATACACATTTGGCGTTAAAGATGCTGAGGAGTGGCAACTTTGTTTATTCTGCACCTTTTTATAAATAGTTTTCTATGATAAAATGATCACTAACTGTGTAAATCTCAAGGATCTGTTCAGAGAGTGTTTTTGGAATTCTACTGGGTTCTAATCATGTTTCACTTTGTATTTCTTTCTCTGTCATTCTCTTCTTGCAGTTAACTGAGCAAGAAGTGGAGTCCATCCTTGATAAAGCCATGGTGCTGTTTAGGTTCATGCAGGAGAAGGACGTGTTTGAGCGATACTACAAACAGCACCTGGCCAGGAGGCTTCTCACCAACAAGAGCGTCTCGGACGACTCTGAAAAGAACATGATCTCAAAGCTGAAGGTAATTTCCACTGAACTGTTGTCAGGTTAGTTATGATGACCTGTAGTGCCCTCTAGAGGACATGGGGAAAATGAACTGAATGTATCTCTTCCACTGTGTTAAATTTTACAGACGGAGTGCGGCTGTCAATTTACATCTAAACTGGAAGGCATGTTCAGGGACATGAGCATCTCAAATACTACCATGGATGAGTTCCGCCAGCACCTGCAATCAACAGGGGTAAGAAAGAGATGCATTGACAGCTGAATCCACCCAAAGTACTGCTGGAGAATAGAAGTGATGCTGTAACACTGCAGTTTTTTGATGATCTCCAGAATACTGACAATGGTTTCATTGACATTTGTTTCTAGGTGTCCTTGGGTGGTGTAGACCTTACAGTGAGGGTGCTGACAACAGGTTACTGGCCCACCCAATCAGCTACACCCAAATGTAACATCCCTCCTTCACCTAGACATGCGTTTGAGGTGTTTAGAAGGTATGTGAAGCTGTTATTTTGAAAAGTTCTCGATTAGTGTCTTCTACAGGGTTCCCGCGGGGTCTTAAAAAGTCTTAAAAATGGCCAAATATGCATCCAAGGTCTTAAATTAAATTGATTAAAGTCTTTAAATTTTTACTTTTAATTCCAGAGAATCGTACTCTAACCGGAATTTAGTTTTGCTAACTTCTGCTAATGTCTACTAAATGCCTCAATGTAATGTTTTTCTGCAGGGGATACCAGTGTGGAACTACAATTCCCATGATAACTTGCACATCTGTAAATACACTGTTGCTTAGCAATTTCGTCACGAGTTTTCAGGCCCCTCTAGCGACTTTTCTTTTCCAAAAAGCGTCTAGCAACAAATTTAGGAACTTTTCTCGGAGTTATTGGAGACTTTTGAACACTCCGCTCCAATCGTTCTGAATTACATTCACCATGCGTGCGCTCCATGAGCTTCTGTCCCGTCCGAATTCCCTGACAGGCAATTAGCATCACGTTAGCCTCGTGCAGCCTCTCTGCTGCAGTTGTTTGAGTTTTATTTACTGGATACGACTGATTCTGTGAGCATGTGAGAGAGACCTCTCAGAACATGGAGCACCGTGGTCATGAAAACGTTGAATCTGTTCTTAAACCTTCATTTTCGCAATAAAGGCAAACTTCACTACAATAATGTTACAGCTTCACTATGTGTTCAGACTCTCAGCTTTAATTCAGTGGGTTGAACAAAATGACTGCATAAAAATGTGATGAACTAAAGCATTTTTAAACACAATCCCTTTATTTCAGGGGCTCAAACGAATTAAATAATTGTAAATAAAATGTGCATTTCTAATACTTGGTTGGAAACGTTAAAAGGTTACTTGCGTTGAGAATGTAACCATTTTGATTATCTGTTCTAATATCAAATTAAATTAATCCTTTTCTATAACTGAATTAATACAAATAAAATGTTTTGAGAATATTTGGAATCATTAGAATGTTTCTGGCAATTTGTCGTGTAGGTCTTAAATTTTACTGAGAATGGTCTTAAAGTCTTACATTTAACTCACTGAAACCTGCAAGAACCCTGTTCTATATCTGGAAAGGAGATGTTTTCTGGATATATTTTGTTCCTTAATGCATCAAAGTAAGATACTAGAGATGTATTATGGGGATAGTATTTGAAATGCATTTATTAGTTTTTTTTCTTTTTCTTTTTAAGATTTTATTTGGCAAAGCACAGCGGCCGGCAGCTCACACTGCAGCATCATATGGGATCTGCAGACCTCAATGCCACTTTCTATGGGCCAATCAAAAAGGTATCGTAAGTCACAGCCCAAACAATCATGCACCATTGAGAATGTACCAGACAGAGCAGTTATCATCTAATGTTTTCTGATAACTTCATAATTAATGTTATTTTCCTTTTCCCTCACCAGGAGGATGGCTCTGACATGGGAGTGGGTGGTGCCCAAGTGACGGGGTCTAATACAAGGAAGCATATTCTGCAAGTGTCCACTTTCCAGATGACCATCCTGATGCTTTTCAATAACAGAGAGAAATCAACCTTTGAGGTATTTTCCTGTGATTATTTAATATAAGGAAAACAGACAAAAGCACGCAAAAGATTTACTCCCGAGATTTCCCTCTGATTTATTCTGTCTTTGCAGGAGATTCAGCAGGAGACGGACATCCCGGAGCGAGAATTGGTGCGGGCGCTGCAGTCTTTGGCATGTGGAAAGCCCACCCAACGAGTGCTCACAAAGGAGCCCAAATCTAAGGAGATTGAGAATGGCCACGTATTTACAGTAAACGATCAGTTCACCTCCAAATTGCACAGAGTAAAAATTCAAACAGGTACTATTAGAAAGTTATTTTCTGTTAGTTATGAACTTTTAACAATTCGCTATAGATAATAAATCTAATTGTGAATATAGTAATTCAGGAAATATTGGAATGGTTTACACCACTGTGGTTCACGGGTACATAAGAGGAATTAGTTAAGAATTGTAAATATTTATCCATTTAAACCTCTCCTGCTGGTGCATATTAACAAAATTCCCAAAAAATTTTTAAATATAGCTCTGCAATATTTTATCCTAGAAACAAAACAAAACATACCCCAGAAACCTTAAAGGGTTTACTTTTCAAATAATATGTAACTTGAATTGAAATATATTTTTAGCTTCCTGTGAGAGGAGCTTAAATAAGCAGAGACACACCTGTGAGAGTGAGTCAGACACCTGCACATATTTTCCCACCAAAAGACGCGATCTGTCATTAATATGATAATGACATGGTAATTCCTGACATTGCATTGGTGGGTTCCAGCAGCCTGGAGTCTGTGGATACTGGATTCAACCTCTCACCTTAGGTGATCTTGAACAAAAGACCTCTCACCTCACACTCATCTCAGTGTCATCTCACATTAGTTAAGCTTTAGAAATAAAACCACATACAATTTCTAAAACATGTAATGAGCAGTGTGTAGTCAACACCTCTGTTTATTCAGTTCTGAGCTCAAATGTCTTGGTTAGAAATGTTAAGAGTGTTTTTTCACAATATATCAGCACATCTCAAAAAAGGTTTTTGGAAAGTTTAGATTTAATCAAAATATAGATTTATGACACTCTTACTGTTTTGACACTGTTGTTGCTGAGTTTGTGCTGAACAAAAGCCTGTGTAACACTTTGGAGAAAAACTATTTTAGATGGGTGTAATTTGTAAAAAAAAATAAAATAAAATAAAAAAAAGTCAGGCCATGTCAGAATACAGTGTCTGAAATACCCTCAGACTCCAGGGGGTTAAGAGCACCAGGAGGTGGTTGAAGTAGATGCTTTAACACATTTGTAAAGCTCATTCACAGTAAACTTTATGTACTTTTTCAAACTTCATATTAAAGCTAGCAGTTGTTTTTCATTGTTAGCTGCTCTAATGCTTGAATTTTTTATCTGCTTGTACTAAGCCTTTTGATAACTCACAAAACATGTTTCTCATGTTATCCCAGTCGCTGCTAAGCAGGGTGAGTCGGACCCTGAGAGGAAAGAAACACGGCAGAAAGTAGACGATGACAGGAAGCACGAGATTGAAGCGGCAATTGTCCGCATCATGAAGTCCAGGAAGAAGATGCAGCACAATGTGCTAGTAGCAGAGGTACACATAACTATTTATAATGTACTAGTCTGAGTACTTGTTGTAGCATTTAATTATAATCCATCTAAAAGTGACAGTTCTGTGTCGATGGAGCCAAAACATAGTTCTGGGCCAGTTTATAGTGGGGCTAATATTATATTTGCTATTGTTCATTTTGCTGTTGATTATAATCATCTTGGAGGATTTCTGCTTGTATTATGATTTATCTGTCTCTTAGGAGGGCTCGCTGTCTGTACGTGCACTGAGGTCATGTTTCAGACCACTAAAATAAGTACATTTTAGTTTTAAAAGGAGATCCTGGTGTTTATTATGTCCTTAAGTTTTATGGTTCCCTGTAGTCTAGTATTTTTATTCCTGGCTGTTGCGTGTTATTCACCTTTGTGGAAGTTGTAAAAGCCCCATAGAGCACCTAAAAGTGCTCTAAAAGTATCGGTTGTTAACCAGTGTAGAAATGTTGTTTAATTAGAATATCATGAAAAGTTCATAGTTCACAATTTATTTAAAAAAGTTAAAATGTTATTACAATCATACACAAGATAAGATGTAAAATATCTTATGCCAAAACATTAGAGCTTCACATAGGGCCCACCCTACTCTCTTACCACCAGCAGCCACACAAATTTTTCAATCCTACAGCTACACCCTATGGTTGCTGTGGCCATTTATGATCCAATCAGCGACCAGCTACCCTTACCATCTACAGTTACTCATTGAGCCCATCACATGAGAACCCAAACCACACACTGCATTACTAGCTCTTCACAGGGGTCATCAGGTAGGCACCTTCCCTCATCAGTGTTTCGCTGAATTAAGCCCACAAGACCTCCAGAAGGCTCAACAGTGAAGTCTGGCGTCCCAGACCCACCCCCCTCCAAGCTAGCTCTACAGACCTTCCTTACCCTTAACAAACGTAAATCCACACTGGCCTCCCTGGTGACTAAGGCTGTATCTAGCCCCACTGGCACCGTTAATGCATGCTCAGTACCACCAGTTCCATGTGATCTTTACGTGCTACATCACCAACCACCAACACAGCTTCTCCATCATATTGTATGTTCAGTATGACTTACAGCTCATGAAAATCAGAAATCCAGACTCTCACATTGTTGTTTTATTTAGAGTTAGAGTAAATTACTATTCAAACAGTACCAACATTAAAACTTTTTAAACAACAAAGCATTAAAACAACATAAACATTTTCATGGTTTTCAAATTTTTTAGATATGCATTAGTACTTCCTCCTGAACAAAATTCAATTTTGTCACTTTCAGGTTGTCATAATTGACTCTGTAAAGCTGGTAAATTGATACCGAGTAACTGACCGCATGATTTTTTTTTTCCCTTTCTGTCCAGGTCACTCAGCAGTTACGGGCACGATTCCTCCCAAGTCCTGTGGTCATTAAAAAGCGGATTGAAGGACTTATTGAGAGAGAGTACTTGGCGAGAACGCCAGAAGATCGCAAAGTGTACACTTACGTAGCATAAACGTGGTGTGAATTTCAAGCAAAACCTGGTGTGGAGTGAAAGGGAGCGAGAGAGAGCATTATTTCTGGGACTTGGTCAAGCGCATGAGCTGGGAGTGCTTTTTATTGTTTTTTTTTTTTGTTTTTTTTTTTTGTTTTTGTTTTTGTTTTTCTTTTCATTTTTTTTTTCTTCCATCGCTACTGGGGAAACTGAGAAGTTAACCTTTAACCTTCCGGATGGACTTGTTTTAAATAGCTCTTGGCGATTCACACAAAAGCCTTCCAAAGCCCCCTTGGAGCTGGATCAGATTCAGCTCTGGGCTTGTAGACGAGGTGTCCGTCTCTGTGAGAGAACTGTGGTAGAGTCGCGCTGAAGCCTATAAACCTGACCTAGAAACAAGAAAAGTGCCCAAATTCAAGAAGTGATGATTTTTTCCAGCATGGGGTGGCTCCCAAAGACTATTCGGATCATGATGACAGATACATACACCTTCCCAGATGAATTTTTTTTTTCAGTATCTTTTTTTTTTTTTTTTTTTTTTTTTTTTTTTTTTTTTTTTTTTT
>BRDA01015316.1:4809-26486 GCA_036984385.1 Crenuchus spilurus | reverse complement strand
AACTGTGGTAGAGTCGCGCTGAAGCCTATAAACCTGACCTAGAAACAAGAAAAGTGCCCAAATTCAAGAAGTGATGATTTTTTCCAGCATGGGGTGGCTCCCAAAGACTATTCGGATCATGATGACAGATACATACACCTTCCCAGATGAATTTTTTTTTTCAGTATCTTTTTTTTTTTTTTTTTTTTTTAAACAATGTCAATGTCAACGTGTTTGTAGTCTGTGGCACCATGTTGGTTGTACAGGTTGTTGGACACTATTGGCTGCCTGCAGAAGATTTTGAAATGGAGGTTGCAATTGTTGGGTATTAAAGAGCCATAGTAGTTGCTTTCTGAGCATGCCTTTTCTGAAAAGGGGTGGAATAACTTTTCCAAGGTTTATTAAAACATTTATTTGGTCATTTGTTTTCCTTCCCAGATTTGACATGGCCAAATGTAAAATTTAAATATTCACTTTTTTTGTAGGGTCCTTCAAATGCAGATCTATAAGAGGGTCTTTTTTCATTTTTTTCTTCTAGCATAAGAAGGAACTTCTGGAGCATCATTTCTCAATGTGTAAAAATGTAAAATAATTGTTATTGTACTCACTCAAGTGGACTGTACAGGGCCTTGTTTTCATCATTATTAAATGTAGAAAAAGGAGGAAAAAATAAATGGATTTGCTGCTTTGAGTCTTCACTTGTTTGATTAAAAAAAATATATATATATATTTAGATCCCAGAATAGTACTTTATTAACAGTCGGAAAGTCAATTACTAGTGCATCTAAAAAATGTGGGAAAAGTACATTATTGTTTCCAATTTAATTCAAAAAGGTAAACTCGTTTTATATTCATTACACATAAAGTAAGGTTTCAATATTTTTATGTTGATAGTCTTAATATTAACAATAATCATGCTAATATTAAAAACTTATGGGTCATTTTGAACTCAAGACGAAAGTCCTAACATTAATGAATCAAGTCAGTCTTGAGTTTAGAACCAAGTTAGTGTCTTATTTGTATTTTCAAATTTCCCCAATCCACCTTAAATGACAGTACTTGAATGTAACTGCTGCACCATTTAAGGTGGAATGGGACATTTCAATAAGATACTTATGAATAAAACTAACTTCACCTTTGTATTTACATTCAGGAGCAGCTGCTTAAAAACTTGTTCTGGGTGTTTAGAGCTGAGGGTCCACATGTCTTTTAAATAAAAACCCACTGGGATTGAGTTGCTTTTCTTTTTGATTAGATTAGATTGTGTAGTAAACACAGAAGTAACGAGAAATGAGAATACTTTGTCCAGGAGGTAAGTAAAATAATCCCATTAGTTTTTGAAAAGTAATCAGTAGTTTGTATTGGATTACTATTTTTTCTGTACTGACCCCAACCCTGCTTACAGCTAAAAATTTGAACTCCAGTATCTCAAATTATTTTAATATTTAATTTGGAGTTGGAGTAAAATTTTAAAAATGTTTGGATTATGTCCCGTTACGTGTAATGAACATAAAACACATGACTGTTTACCTTTTAAAAGTTTTGTACAACAATGAACTACTTTGTGGAGATGCACTATTTTGTATTTTGGCTCCATCACTGATTTGAATGGACACAAATGGTTGGTGGGGGTGATGGGGCTTTAATCCAGCAATGTCTAAAACTCATCAGATAAATAATACCGCATGCTATGTCACCCTACTTGTACTTTAAAACCTTTTCTGTCCCGTCTGCTGCTTTTGTCTTTAGCCAGTCGTGGGTTGACAGCCATCTGCTGTGAGGCTGTCTGTATTGTAATTCCCAGTCTGAGAGGTTGGGGGTACCATTTCCCCATACAGCTGCCTACTCACAGGGTTGCCAGGTGAGCGGTTTTTATGAATATAAAATGCAGACGTGTGCGGGTTTCGGGCTACTTTCAAAATTAACCGTAAAAAGCTCTTACAGTAACCTAGAGTAAACAAATGCCTACTGAGTGTACAGTGGGGTCAGTAAACATGGGCTAAAGCAGGCAGTGAACAAAAAACTTACTATTAGATGATTGATTAGAATGAGATCTGAAAATATAGATAAGGGGATATTAAAATTTTTAATTAAACAAAAAAAATGTAGGTGTCCTCTCTTACATTATATGTATTATTAAATTGGCTTTAAAAGAAGGGTCAAGAGTAGTACCAAAAAAGCTTATTAAAATGTCTGTTATTGTACGCTTAAGGACTAGTAGGGGTTTTAGTCACTCATTGTACTTTGGAATTTTTGGGGACCTGGCAACCCTGCCTACTTCATTTTTCAGAGCTCTGCTGCAGACTTTGTATCTCGTAGGTTGTTGTAGAAGCTTATGTGAGATTATATTTACCGTTTTCTGACTACAGCAGTAAAACGTGGGTTTATTACCACTCGCAGGTCCGTTAGCTAACAAGAAAGGAGAGCTCAGCTAACGTTACTACTATACAACAATGGAAAGTTCGTGTGACACTTGACGACGCGTTTTTTGACGAGAAAAACAACTGGGATACCTAAATGGTGGAATAATGCTGAGAAAAGCGTTTGTACTGTATAACAGAGAGGACGATGAGACGCTGGACTCTGGAGCGGAGACCGCAGGGTAAGTCAGCTCTCACTGTGTTTGTGGTTTCCAAGACAGCGATGGAGGAACAGACTGGAGCTCCTACACTGTTTGAATAGTCTTTTAAGTTACTTTTCTTAACTTTAACTTACACCGTACACCGCTGAAATGTTCAGGGTTATAACAGATCTCAGGGGCATCTGCTGGGACTGCACATAAAGTTAAAAGAGCTGGATTAGCTCATGTGTTCCACTGCAGCTCTAACAAAACACTCCTGCTGCTCTCACTGTGAATGAATGTAGATGAAAATGACTGAAATACTACAAGACTTCTGTTTTGAGTTCAGCACAGAGGAAACAACCTTTCATTTCATATGATAACAATAAATAAATAAATAAATGAAGTGTAAAATATTATTATTATTATTATTATTATTATTATTATTAATAATATAATTATAAAATATTAATTATTATAAATATAATTTATTAAAATTATATAATCTTATATAATTATATTTATTATATACTAATAATTATTATTATATAAGTAATATATAAAGTACTTAATAATTAATAATAATAATATAATTATAAAATATTAACTATTATAAATATAATTTATTATAATTATATAATCTTATATAATTATATTTATTATATACTAATAATTATTATTATTATATAAATAATATATAAAGTACTTAATAGCATTTTTCATATATATACTTAAAGTATTTTTTTTGCAAAATGTCTGTTACATAACATTTTCCTATAATAATAATCATCATATAATTTTTCATGTCTACTTAAAAAAAAATTTATTTTTTGCTGCAAAATATATTTTAGATAAAGTTCTTTAAACTAAGGGTGTAAAAAGATATTGTAATAGAAATAATAATAATATCTAAAATACATTAGGCCATTTTTAATACTGCCATCATTGACGGAACAATGAATTCTGAATTATATCAGATAATTTTAAAGGAAAATGTCAGGACATCTGTTTATGAACTGAGTCTCAAGAGAAGGTGGGTCATGTAGCGAGACGACAACCCTAAGCACACAAGTTTTTCTAACAAAAAGTGGTTAAATAACAGTTACTGGAAACATTTAGTTGCAGTTATTGCTGCAAAGGGTGGTCACACCAGATACTGAAAGCAAAAGTTCATATTGGATCATTTTCCTCAATAAATAAATGACCAAGTATGATATTTTTGTCTCATTTGTTTAAATGGGGTCTCTTCATCTACTTTTAGGACCTGTGTGAAAATCTGATGTTTTGGGTCATATTTATACAGAAATATAGAACATTTTAAAGGGTTCACAAACTTTGAAGCACCCGCTGTACTTAATAATATTATTATTTCTTTTCTGTTGCCAAAAATCTTGTAGAAAACATTTTCTTTCAATCAAGAAGGGTGGTATAAAGTAAAATATAATAATGTACTAATCATTAGAAAGGCAGAATAGTTGCACAGTGAATGTGGTTCTCACTAGCAGGCAGTTGGTATGTGATTGCTACATGCAGGGGCGTAGCACCAAATTCTGGGCCCTATGCACAACCAGTGCCCAGGACCCCGCCCCCTATTATTAAATATATATATTTTTATATTTAAAGGAAAATAAAATTCCAGACTCCTCAAGGGCCGTCTCCACACTTGGGGCCCTGGTAACTCAGTGCCACTTTCCCCCCCACTACAACGCCCCTGGCTACATGGCTGTTAAGTAGTTGCTATGTGGTTGCTATGTAGTTGCTAGGCTGTTGGTGTATGGTTGCTACATGGCTACTTTGTTATCACTAGACATACACACACACACAATTTAGAGTACCCAGTTAACCTGACCGCCATGTTTTTGGATTGTGGGAGGAAAACAGATTCCGGAGGAAACCCTCGCACACAATAATAATAATAA
This sequence comes from Crenuchus spilurus, assembly GCA_036984385.1. Classification (NCBI taxonomy): domain Eukaryota; kingdom Metazoa; phylum Chordata; class Actinopteri; order Characiformes; family Crenuchidae; genus Crenuchus; species Crenuchus spilurus. Next base: position 22,028 of record BRDA01015316.1, on the reverse strand, counting down.
TAATAATAATAATAATAATACTTCTAATGTCCTAAAGCACCGAAAGTTTGAATTGCAGGTCTTGCTGGAGCTCTGAGAGCAAAATTGGCTGTGCTCCCTCTGGGTGGGTTGATGGCGCTTTCTCTCCATCACTCACACTGTAATGCTGGCTGGCTCAGGTGTCTGTTGGCTGATGTATCAGAGCTGGGGGTCCTGCGCTTTCCTCCTAGCGCATTGGCTGCCCAGCAACATGCATCTGTGGCATTTCAAAAAGAGGCGGTGTCTGACTTCACATGCATCATCATGCATGTGCTTGTCCTCCAACAAGGTGTTCTTAGGTGGCAAAAGTTCTAGAAAGTTCTATCAGAAGAGAAGTGTAAAGGAAATGAAACTAATTCAATGTTTCATTAAATAATCTACTTTATATTTTAAATTCTGCTCCTAATAATTAACGTTACTGTTTTTTATTTGTAGATCAGACTGCAGCAAAATGTCTTGCAGTAGCAGTAAGTACAATTCCTGGGCTTACTTAAATAAATTGTATATTATTGCAAGTCAGCCATGTCAAGGTAAACCCTTGTGTTTATCGTGATAATCAGCTTGAAGTCACAACTTTAAACCTATTTTTATGCTTTCAGCACTTTCTATAATCCTTCCCTGCCTCTGCCTCTTTCTGCTCTTCGTGATTAGTTGACCTCATGGCAGGCCTGGTTCAGGAACCCCCACTGGTCACCATGCACCTGCTAGCCAACCCTGGGGACTCTCTCCTCCTCCAGCACACCCTGGACCGCCTCCTCAAGTGGGTGTGCCCAGGCCTCCGCCTGTTCCACGTGTCTGAACGTGCCTGCCCAGTGCGTGACTACTCTCTGTCACCGGTGGCTGGCTATCCGTCCCTGGCGGTCACCCTTTTCCTACATGAGTCATATGGGGAGGAGCGGATCCTAAGAGTTTTGGACTTCCTCCAGTGCCCACCCTGGCAGTATCACCACACAGAGAGTTGCGGCAGCAGGACAGGACAAGGTGTCCACATCAGCTCAGCTGGATCACCTTCGAATGCCCTGCTGCGGCCCTACCTGCTACCCAGCCGGGACTTTTACAGCCTGGGAGTGGGAATGCCAGTGTGGGGTGTGCGACCCGTGCACTGTGGAGGGGAGGTGGTGCGGCTGACGCTGCACAGCAGCTACGATAACTTTGATGACTCTGTGCGCCTCTATGAGACGGTGCTGCAGAGAAGAGCCGAGGAGCAGAAGGCGGGTTTCTGCTGGTTCACCTTGATGGCCGAAAGAGGGCTCAGCTTGCAACTGGCCATCAAACAGCTCTCGCCTGGCGTCAGAGTAGAGCCCTGCCACTCTGCTGTGCTGCAGTTCAAGGTGGGCGAGATTGGGCAGCTGGTGCCCCTGCTTCCAAACCCCTGCTCCCCTATCAGCGCCACCCGCTGGCAGACTGAGGACCTGGACAGCAACAAGATTCTTTTTCAGGTAGGTGGCACTTAAAAATGTCTTTAAAGGTCACTCACACCCTAACATCTAACCCTAACCTCAGTATTTCTCATAAGGAATTTAGTCCAACTGAGGCTTAACTAGAAGCTGTGTTCCAGTCTCAGACACAAAGCCACAGAGAACCTGATATGTGTGATGTTCTATGATGACCACAACCAACTACTAGATATTTAACTTTCATAAAATTCTGTTTTTCAAGACTATACAGTAACACAGCATGAGATAATTAGGCCCGCCAGCAAGATTAAATAAATTAAATAAGAAAGTTTCAGGGGTGCATAACTGCCTTCTCCTAGCCTAAAAAAATATTATAGCATAGTAACCAAATATTAAAGTTAAAATTAAAGATATACCAATTATGGAATTTTCAGGTCCAATATGATAACTGATCATTAACAGCTGATTGTGGCTGATACCAATATTGTACCAATAATTTAAACAAGCTAGTTTACTGTAAATAATATAATGTAAAATTCATATTGTATTATGGCAATCTGTGGTAATTACAGGGAGTCACAGAGTGGCCAGCAGAGGATGCTCTGGGGTTAAGAAGAAGGAAAATTCACTCTGTACAAGCTAAAAATACATCACAAAAGTATCGGTTGTAATTATCAAACATGATGTCAATATATCGTTTTGATGACAATAATTAATTTTTTTCTATTTCTTTGCAAATTTTATATTGACAATGTAAACAAATCAACAGAGTTTACTAAATACAGAAAGAAAACTGGAATTTTCAATCTTACCTCTATTAACATTAACAGTACACCGCATAGGCTTCATCCGGCATATCCAACTACTTGCTGTTGCTGTACTCACTAAAACCAAATCAGTAACAGCATGTTTACTATGGCAAAAATTTTGTTTAATTTTTTTTAATAAGATATCTCATAATTCTGTTCTTTCTAAATGACTTTGTTTACATCCTAATAATTTAATTATGTAGATTTTTTTTAAATTGGTGGAATTCTCATTTACGTTTTTGTGATATAATGTCGGCCAGATACATAAAAAAATTGAGTCCACAGAAAATGAGAGAAAACTAATCACATTCTCGTGCATTAGAATATTGTGAAAAACTTTTGTGTTCCTAATTTAATAAAGAAATAAACAGTAATACAGTTTGAACAGTAATTACTAAAATTGAAAAATAAAATATTCTAATAATTTAAGATTTGGTTTTCTGATTTTCATGCGTTTCAGTGACCACAACCTGTCAGACTTCCTAACTTTTTAATAAAAAAAATTTGGACCAGCTGTTGATGATGCAGTTGCCTAAATCATAGCATAGTATGCAAATATTGAAGCTGATAATAATACATTTAAAATATTACATTTTCAAATGAAACGCATACTAGTGCATCTCCAAAAACTGAATGTTGTGAAAAAGTTCATTTGTGTTCACAATTTCATTAAAAAATGTAAACTGTCACATATTTCGAGCCATTTGTAATATTTAAACTGTTTGAATAGTAATTACTAAAGGTGCAAAATATTCTAATAATTTGAGATCCTGGATTTAATAAGCTGTAAGCCATACTGATCAACAGTGAAATAAAAAAGACTTGAAATATGTCACTTTAATGGTACTGAAAATAAAACATATGAACGTTTACCTTTCTGATTTCAATTACGAATAAAAAATTCGTAAAAAATTTTCACAATATTGACATTTTTAGATGTGGCACTTCCTTGCATAGGGAACTTAAATGAATGCTGTCAGTACCTTGTACTGTATATTATTTATACAGCACATCAGTTTATAGAACACATTGTATGTAACCCACCAGCTGTTCTTTAACTATGAAATAGAGTTTTTGTATATAATTAATTTTGTCTACTATTCAGCAGATAATTATAGTGTCAGGAGTTGGTCTCATCGTACCGCTAAATGTCATGTCACAGTGGTCAACTTATGTGCATCGAACCAGCTATAAATGTTTGTCCTGCTGAAGAGTATATCATCACTTTCTTTTCCAGCCAGCAGTGTTGTTTCTGTCTCAAAATTTGCCTCAAAGCCCCTTTTGGCCCACTGACTTGTTTTTGCGAACATAAAACCCTCACGTTGAAAGGATGCGAGCAGAACCCCAAACAGTCATTCTTCTCAGATGTAAATATGCAGCCTTGTGGATCAGGGATTTATGGTAAATGGTTGAACAAAGTGAGGCTGCGGTTTCTTTTTCATCTGCCAAGTGGCTGAGAAACACAGGAGTGCTGGACGGCATGAGCTGTAATTACTGCGCGGTCTACCATGGATGTGTAGGGATGAACCCCGCGTTGTTCGCCCTCAGTTCTGTCTCATCAAAGTATTCCTGGGATGGAAAAATACCCTGGAACTCGCATACATCCCCACGAGGAGCTTCACACCACCATAGGACCTGAAACTCTGCACTGAGCATGAATAATGCATGAAAGTACATTTCAAGACAGCTTCCCACCACAAACCTCAACCATTTGGATGACATTCTATCAATGAGTTTAGAGTTTTTCTGCAGGCATTCATGCCCTGATTTATTAAAGACTCGTCAGCAAGCTCAGTAGTAAGCCTTGTGTACTGCACTTTGTTCAAACTTATTTTATCTACATTTGACTTCATGTAAAAAAGGGTTAATGACACATTTATATACTTTTGTCAAGTCAAACAAATGTAAAACAAACATCTAAAAAAATGTGAATATGGTTAAGTTCATTTGTGCTCATAGTTTTGTATTCATTACATGGAAAGTGACATATTTCAAAAATTTCTTGCTTAATGTTGATCTGTTTGGCTTATAGCTCATGAAAATATCAACAATATCAACATTAAAACAAAAAATGCTTGAAATATCTCACTTAACATGACCGTTTTCCTGTTTTAATGAAAGAAATGAACTTTTGGATATTGAATTAATCCAAAAATTTACATTTTCAATGTTTAAATAAAGGCCTTATTAATATAATCATATTTCTTTTGGCTCTGCTTATGGAGTAATAATAAAAGTTGGCCCTTTAGCTTCTAATCCAGTTACTCATCTTAAAACTTCTGTAACTTTTATAAAACATGACGTAATTCTGGTGGTGTGTAGTTGTAGTTGTATGAACTAAAGTGTTGACCCCCCCTGTAGTTTAAAGGGTTAAACCTTACCTCTCCTTCACAGGTTAAAGGAGCAGTGCAGCCTCCAAGACTCTTCACCTCTGCCTTTCCCCTCAGCAGCCACAGCCTGCCTCCACGGTCATTACTAAGGTGCCCACTACCAACCCAGATCCCTTCAGCTCCTCCTGGCTCCTTCAGCAGGCTGTCCCATTTGAAGGAGCGTTCTCTAGCCAAGCTGCCCTCAGACGGCTCCCCTGGAGCTCAGAGACTAGGAGGAGAGAGTTTAGGTTCAGGCAGTGCCTGTAGCACCCCTCCAGGGAGCTCCTGTTACTCCTCCCAGTGTAGCAGCCCAGCTGCCCTGTCCATCAACCCCTCCAATAACCCCTCCATCACTCGCCTCCTGCTGCAGGAACAGGAGGAGGAGGAGCCAGAGACCAATGTAGACACGGGCAAAGCCGTCAGCACCCAGGCCCAGAGGCCCGCTGCTGTGGGGGCATCCGCTCTGGAAACGCTGACCAGAGACCTGAGGCGTGGGCTGCCAGAGGAACCAAGGAGTTCATCAGAGCCAGCAGCACAGACACTAGCTTGTCAGGAACCTGCAGAACAAGTAGATGAGTTCTTCATCTGATTGAACACTCTGACTGTTGGAATTCGGATGTAAATTACTGACCTCACAATAGATTATGAAATGCATCATGGAATCTCAAAGGCTTTGCCCACACAACATGGCAACCCACTGCAGGACACACTCACTGGCCACTTCATTAGGCACACATACCTTGTATGTAGACTGTCGATTTGAGTTACACAGGCTGCGTTCGCATTACAAGCCTCTACCAAATCAAATTTGACTACATTGACGGCTCACATTCATAAATAGAAGTGACCACTCTCTGTAATGTGCATGAATCTGCCTCTGAAATGGTAAGCAGGCACACATTGATACTTCTCTGCACACCAGCAACAAAAAAAAACATATTTGTACAAGGTTGCCAGGTTGCAAAAATGTGGTCACCAGAAAAAAAGAGGTGGTGTGATACAGGGTTTTTGCACTAAATAGAAAAGAAAACAAGGCCAGTGAGGCCAGTGAGGCCAGTGCTATGTACAGACAGAACACATGAAATATTATCTGAATGGTCATATTCATGTCACATTATCACAAATCGGATACATATTTGATTTAGGATCATGAAAGTGACTCAAATCTGATTTGACAAGAGTCCACAAAGCCACACACAGCCCTGAAAAGAGCAGATCTGAGTTATGTGAATGTAGCCAGATAACTGATTTCAATCAAAACTGGAACCTCATGCAAGTTTGGTTTGAATCTGAAAAATTCAGATTTCTGCTGTTGAGATTGCAAGAAAAGCCAAAAAAACTGATTTCAGCTCCCTGTCTGCACAAAGCCAAATTTCACATTGATGCTTTTTCATTGTTTTTTAATTACATTAAATACACAAATGTGGCTGAAAGAACTACGCAGTAATATCAGAATATGACCACCTACCTCAGTACACCTTGAATATGGTGGCTGTAGAACAGCTTACAAAGTTAATGTATCACCCTTCAACCTACTATCATGCCCTTTTGAACATCAGTCAAATTATGTCTTTTGCCCACGATGATTTGCATTCTGCTACAACTGACTAGTGTGTTCGCTTATCTGTACGTGCAGCAAACCCTTTCACATGGCATCTGTGACAGGCCAAGTTCATTCCATACTGGGGTTGTCATAATATTCTGATATAGTTGTGTACTTAATCTATGTTTTAATGTTTTGGCTCAATTACATTCCTTAAAATATACAATGTAAAACCTGGTCCTTTGACAATGTCATGAAAAGTAGGATACATACTGTATCTACAACAACTCTATCCTTTGCCATTTAATATTCTGAGCATAAACAATCAGTATTTAGTACCATATGTACAGTTACTATATGCAACCCTGCCTGGGAAAACCTGGACAAAGTAAAAAAAATCAAATAGGAGTTATATGAATATTTGTAAGAGTACTGTTAAAGGAATCCTCACAGTTTCAGCCAATTATCTCTTATACTTTCCGAGATATAGCATTCAGAGACATAACATACTGAAACTTAACTCAGTTTATTTGCGTCACAAGACATTAATACATCAGAATCGCTTAAAAGTTCATCAAAATAAATCAAAAACTACCAGAAATGAAGACTGAAAGACGAGCTAAACCGCTAACGCAGCTCTGTTTACATCCGCTGAAGTCATGTGACCTGCTCACGTTTGGTGGATGGATACATGAGCTCAAACCCATTTGAGTGAAGAGAAGTAGTTCCGGAGCCGAATGACACCCAAGAAGCTTGTGTACCTTCGCAGTGGTGGTTCTACATCAGGATTCGAGGGGTCACGGAAACCAGTTTTTCAGGGCAAACTGCAAGTTTGGTGAATGACTTACTGCACAAAAACAACTTTTTTGGTGAGTTTAAGAATTTTTGTATAAAAGCTTGCTCTCTTTTAGTGTCTTTAAAGCATGTTCTCACCCGGTTATAGTGGAACAATGTTCATATTTCCCATCATGGAGTATATATTCATCCACCGGAGTCAGGGGTTGTGGAAAACGAGCATTTGCGCTAAGGACCATGACTACGCAGCACGACATCCTGCCGATATGCGTGTTTGTTTACCTAGTTGGCTCTAATCGTTATTCAGAAAAGGCAGTTCAAGGTGGTAGACCAGCTTAGATTTTGACCAGCACAGTTTTTCATTTGAGTTTGATGTTTCTGCTGGTTTGTAAGCATTATCAACCTGGCCAAGCTACACAGTGTGACAAACTTGACTATGCTGTTTGGTCAGCATGTCCACGTTAACAACCAGCACGACCGTAATTACCGAGCTGGTTGGCCAGCATGGCTAAGTATAACTAGGGATGGGCGGTTTGACACCGAGGCTCCGAAGCTTGTGTCACCTTTGCCGACACGTGCTGATTTGACACAGTTTACCGGAGTTTGCATTGAAGTCGCTACTATCACGTGACTCTGACGTTTGAAGCTTCGAACGCGTCAATGAACCACCGGAAATGGGCGGGACTGGTTCAAAGCTTTGGCGCCATCCCGTGTCTCACTGACTATTTAAGCAGTAAAGCTCATGATGACAAATATATGACAAAATATTTCTTCTAATCATATAAAAACATTAATTGGGGCTTTCAATAATGACAACAACCAAGTATTTATTGCAGGACTTTAATAATTAAAGATGGTTATCAGCAGATCAGAACAGATATTGAGTGACCAGTAAATCTCACAGGGTTCATTTGCTTCGTGATAAAGTGCAGGCTGTAATAATTTATTTCAGCCACCAGATGTCGCTCTTCTCCGAGGCTTCAATGCCTCGAACCTTTTTCGGCACAATCAGGAAGAGGCTTCAAAGCTTCAGTGATCCGCCCATCACTAAGTATAACCGGAAACAAATGCAACATAAAAATATGACAACAGGGATACAATGAAAACCGGTTACGTTGTGAGGTGATATTACAAAAATGCCTGTCTTCCAGTAGTACCGGAACTTGTATTACCCAGCGTCGACGTATTTCCGTTTTTTATGAGAAGGGCCTAATGGCCGGGTTTTCTCAGGCGGGGTCACATATGTAGAAGTTAATAGTCTGCTAGTGCCCACTTAATGTGTTCTGTCAGATGGAAGTTAACTGACTTGCATTTTAGAAGACTGTACCTCAGTATTGTAGATAAATAAAGGTTCTCTAGATTTATAGCACTAAATTGTATCTTACAAAATATTGATGCGTTTAAAGGTGATCACAGAAGCAGTTTTTTTCTTTTTTAAATTGTGAAGTGAGAGATCTCTAAAACACAAACTGTAATGTATTACTGTATATTAACACACCCTTGCCAAACACAGTGTAACAGTATGTGACAGAGGAGTGTTTGTATAAATCTTTAACAAAAATATATATATAACGTCATTTATGGGACACTTGTCCTACTACTCAAAGTCATCGCAATGAAAGTTTAAAATATTATTGTACTGTTTTTGATGGCAGAATGTGTAGTGAAAATATCTTCAAATTCTGTGATGCTATACAACCCAAACTTTAAAAATGTAATGCTGTGTAAAATGTAAATAAAGTTGCAAAGAGCTGTAAATCTCATAGACCCATACTTTATTCACAGTAGACCACAGAGCACATCAGATGTTGAAAGTGAGACATTTTACAATTTCATGAAAAATATTAACTCATTTTTAACTTAATGGCAACAGTGCAGCTTTAAAAAAATTGGGACGGGTCAACAAAAGACTACATTTATTTACATTTTACACAGCATCCCATCTTTACTGGTTACATTGCATGTGCTATCACTTACAATGTTCCTGACTGTCCTGGGAGGGCGCATACAAGCACAAGCCTCTTTTGACACCACTGACTTCAAGCCTCCCCCCCAACTGCTAGCTATACATCGCTGATGGGCAGCTAGCGCTCGGAGGAAAGCACAGATCCCCAGTTCTGATGGATCGCCCAGCAGACACCTGTGTCCGTTGACATTGTTTTTATAGTGCTAGGGAGAGTTGTGTTATAGACACATATAGTGCACAATGCGTTTCACTCATGTTAAAAAGGTTTTATTAAAAATTCATCATAAATACAGTTTAATAAATGTATATAATAATAAATGCTCTTTATAAATGTCTTCACATTTCCAAGCTGTAGTCCATAAATAAATTAGATTGTCATATTGCCTCATACACTTTCTCTCCATAAAATTACATTCATAAGGACCAAACAAGAAAAAAGTGAAGTTGCCAGACCTTTTACAGAATTGCACATGGTCCTCATCTTAGCTAGGCACCAGTAATAACAGGGAATATGAACAAACTCCGTATGAATGTGTCATTTGTTGGTATGGTTTAAAAAAATAAAAAATAAATAAAATAAAATTGACAGTGGCTGATTAGGTGTTATCACTCAAAAATCAAACTTACATAACTCTCCACATAAAAAGTCTAATAATGATCTGGATTTAGCCATGAATATAGCTTTGGCTTGGTGGTTAGCACATTTGCCTCACAGCGATGACATTTTGGGTTTGAGCCCCCATTTGGATGGATTTCACTGTGTCTGCATGGGTTTTCTGTGGTCTTCTCCCACAGTCCAAAAACATGGAGGACAGGTGAATTAGTTATGTAATTGTCCTTGTGTGAGTGTGTTCGTGCCCAGCGATGGATTGGATTGTCCTGGTTTTCTCAACCCACTCAAATCAGAGAGGTCATTGTGGTTTAGGGCACAGTATGACTTCAAACAAAAACTTGCGTAGCCAAATGCTGCATTCACCATCTTAGACATCTGACTCATAACAACAAGAGCTGGTCTACAGTTAGTTTTATTGATGAGCATCGTAAATACAGAATAATCTGATCTGAGGTCAGCCATCTAACAGCCCAGCCGCTACGTGAAGTTGCTCCCTGTAGCGGTGAGGTTTTGTCAATTGGCTACACTGAATCCTATAACCACATCAACTAAGGTCTGGATATTGGGGATGTATTTGGGCAGAAATTAGTTTTAGGGGTAATTTTTTAAAAAACCCAATATAGTGGTAGCCAATCGACAAACCCTGACTGTGCCAGTCACTTGATGCTAGGATGGAGAAGACTAGCCCAGGCTTCCTCTGATGCATGAGAAGTCAATCACCACCTCTTTTCCAACTGCTGCTGATACATCGTTGCTGGTCAGCCAACACGTTAGGAGGAAAGCGCAGGATCCCCGGCTCTGATGGATCAGCTGGCAGACGCCTGAGACAGCGGACGCTGTATGGTTGTAGTGATGGGGAGAGAGCACCACTTTTTAAATGTTTCATGATCATAACAAATGTTTCCAGACTCTGTATTTAAGCTGAATAACCTCATTATGGCAGTTTGAGTACTACGATTAGGTCGACACCCTGACTGGAACAGGTCTGTAATTACTCATCCAAGCTGCTTTTAGACTTTTCTGTTTAGTAGAGGCCGCACATGTCAGACTTTGGGCACCTCTGGAAAAGGGTCTGTCCTTGCTGCTGGTACACATTGCCAGCTCTGCTTGGTTAGGTTGGATCTTAGCTAGTCTGGTAGTTTATAATGAATTAGATAGATTTAAGGAGGTGGGATGGAAGTTGTTTATTACTTGTTAACTTGTTATATAGACACTATTCCCTTCTTAAATCTATCCTTTCTACCTCCTATAAATTACCAGACTAGCTAAATCCAACCAAGCAGACCTGGCAGGGTGTACCAGCAGCACCCAGGTCCTGGCACTACCCTCCCACAGAGCAGCACCCAGGTCCTGGCACCATCCAAAGGGTCAGTTAGACCAAGATTCAGTTCAGGTTTTGGGTAAGGTTAGGGCAGGGGTGCACACACTTTTTCAGCCTGCGAGCTACTTATCTAATGACTAAGTCAAAATCTAGATCAAAATCTAGATCAAGATCTACCTAATATAAAAATGCAATACATTACAATTTATGTGTACAGTGTATGCTGGTGTACCTTGAATAACTACATGAAGCCATATTACACAATACAACTGTGTACATGTTTTGTCATTAGCCCATTTTACTCTGATGACTTGCACTGAATGGAATCAGTCAGGGATGCACAGTCTGGACAGTAGTTGCTGATAACCAGCCTCAAGCAAACCTCCAAATGAGACAGTAAAAAAGTCCTCCACTCTGTGTGGAAATGGTCAGTTTTAGGCTTCTTACACAGGCAGAACAAACATACATGTTAAGACCTTACAGTGACAGGTGAACACGGACTGCTGGCCAACTTGAAAAACACCGTTTACAAGTCCAGATGCTGTTTTATGAAGCCAATCACGGCCAATCACACGTTAGCAAGAAACGGCAGAGCCAATCGAATGAGCTTGTGGGCGGTCTAAAGTGAAATAGGATTTTCAGATTGAGCGGCTTGGATTCCTCCTGGGTCCTAGTGCTCAACCAGTCTCCCTGTATGTCAATCAAGTGAGATGTTTTATAGCGAGGACGGATGATAGGCTGACGTCTATTTTTTAAATGCCATGCGATCTACCCACACTACCTTTGCGATCGACCGGTAGATCGCGATCGACATATTGAGCACCCCTGGTTTAGGGTGTATGACAATAAGGGTAATATTAAATGCACGGTAAGTATCTACAGAGGATCCAGCCAAGTACTTTTAAAAAGGACTGTTTCACTCTTTTTTTTTTTTACATTTTCAATTACGTTCTGTAAAAAATAACGGCTTCTGTTCTGTTCTTTCCTCACAGTCGGTCCTCTCTGTTGTTCACAATGTGTCATTAATCTGTTCTGATGGAGTTCTGCGGCAGCCCATCCACTGCAGATTCTCTGCCCACTGTCCAGTCCCAGTTACTCTGATCTTCCTTGGATCAAACCTCCAGTACTGCTGTTCCTTGAAGAAGTAGAGACGGCCACCTGGCCTGGTAAGTACCCCATTAACCCCTCGGGGCAACCCCTTCCAGTCTGCGAGGCCACGGGGATAATACGGCTCAGAAAGAAGTGTCTCCACGTTCAACACGAAGTAACGGGAGCCTTTAAAGAGAACCATGTGGCCCAGAGGGCTGTAGAAGAACGCACAGTCTGGATGACATGGAAGGCCAGACTCGGTGCTCTTCCTTGGGAAGCCAGGGTCCAGATCAGTGCCAGAGTATCTCCACATACGCTTACCTGAAATAAACAAAATCATATAGCTGAGGGTGTATATTGCACACTGTGATATGACATATATGGAAAATTCATTGGAAACACTTCCCAAATTATTATTATTATATATAATATTATCCATCCATCCATCCATCCATCATCCTCTGTTTATATGTGTACGGGTTGCGGGGTAACAACCCAAGCAAGGTAGACCAGGTGTCACCTCTTCCAGTTTATATGGGAGGATTCCAAGGCATTCCCAGGCCAACTGAGAGATATAATCTCTCCAGCGTGTCCTGGGTCTTCCCTGGGGTCTCCTCCCAACTGGACATGCCTGGAACACCTCACCCGGGAGGCGCCCAGGAGGCATCCGTACCAGGTGCCCGAACCACCTCAACTGGCTCCTCTCGACCTGGAAGAGCAGCGGCTCTACTCCGAGCCCTTCCCAGCTAACACAAGAACGTTGCAAGAACATTGCGAGAATGTCCTATTTTGGTTATGCGAATGTTATGGTGTGGAGTTCTTGCTTGGTTATCAGAACGTTAGGTGTGAACATTAGGCTAGAACGTTCTTTGAACATTCCCTTAATGTTATTATTATTATACACCCGGTCAGGTGACAAACAGGGAACATTCGTTCATCGTTAGGCTAACGTTAAGTTGTAACGTTAAACTAACATTCTGGTATCGTTCTTGCCTGGTTCTGTTAAATGACAACATTCCAGGAACGTTCTTTGAAGGATTTGACTAAAGTTTGAACAAACCTAGATATAACGTTCCAACCTAATGTTAGCCTAATGATGAACGAATGTTCCCTGTTTGTCACCTGACCGGGTGTATAATAATAATAATAACATTAAGGGAATGTTCAAAGAACGTTCTAGCCTAAAGTTCACACCTAACGTTCTGATAACCAAGCAAGAACTCCACACCATAACGTTCTGTAAACATTAGCATAACCTAAATGGTCACAATGTTCTTGCAACGTTCTTGTGTTAGCTGGGTTCCTGGATGTCCAAACTCTTCACCCTGTCTCTAAGGAAGAGCCAAGACAGCTTACGAAGAAAACTCATTTCAGCCGCTTGTATCCGTGATCTCATTCTTTCGGTCACTACCCAAAGCTCATTCGCCTTCTGGCTCAGCTCTCTACACTGTAAGTAACTCTGGATAAGTGCATCTACCGAATACTTAAATGTAAATGTAATGACTGCAGTTCATTATTATGTAGGGTTAGGGTTAGTGTTAGGGTCATCTGCAGCTGCACTCACTACAGTTTCTACATTCTTCATACTAGGACACTGAATGGAGCTTCCCGTATTCCTGGTGTGGAACAAGATTCCAAAACACGTACTTAATTAATATTCATTTAAATTGTGAGTGGTGTTAATGTTTTGGCTGATCAGTGTAGACACAAACACACCTTTGAAAAAGTACATCTTGCCATCCAGGGGGGAAAAGGCAGCGGCTTCAATGGCAAAAGGAAGGTGAGGCCAGTGCTGTTGAAGAGAAAATGGGGCACTGACGTTCCCCTCAGATGACACTGTCCAGAACAGCCCACCCCTGAAGACAAGGACTGTTCCATTATTATCTGTTACAAGAACATGGACAACATTTTCAGTCAGAAATACTGTATATACAGTACAGCTCCATGATGCTCCTTTGAAGTACATGTGGAGTCCACATGGGGGCGCTGCCTGCACAGTTAATCCAATCCCAATGTGCCTGGAACAGTTCAGCACATACAAAAACATAAAAACTCAAATCTGTCATTTGTTAATTCGCTTGAACTTTTATTTAACAGACAAAATGACAAAGATGTTCAGTATTTTCAATGATTAACTGAATTCTATTTGTTCAATATAACATTTAGAAATTGATGCCTATAACCGCTTGGGACAGATTGAATGCGTCACATCCTCTTTTCATTTATTTACTTTTTAATTATTTGGGAATTGAAGATACTAATTGTTGCAGTTTTGTAAGTGGAATTTTTGCTGTAATCTGGAAATCTTTTAAGATTTAAATAAAAGTTCAAATGAATTAACAAATGACAGATTTCAGACTTTTTGCATTTTTAGAAAGCGTCTCACTTTTTCTGGAAATTGGGTTTACAGTATTCAAGGAACACAAACTAATGATATGAACTTTGTTGTAAATGCAAAAATGTTGATTTTTTTTGTAAGAGCCTTCACATTAACAGAAAAAGTGTTATTCGATTTGTACTATAGTAACACATGCTTGCAGTTTACTTCTAAAGTTAAAAATAGAGGCTTTTAGCCAGACATCATATTTCTTTTAGGCTGCACAACACTAAATGGACTTTATGTAGCGTTTATCATACAAGACGTTGCCCTTCAGCAGGACAGAATCTGTGTATTTAGCTTTATATATACAATTTTCTACGACCTTTAAATGTAATGTTCTGTTGTTTGTTTTGTTTCACACAGCAGCTACCAGGATAAGAAGCTACCAAGAGCTCAACAGCCACCAGTTTAGCATCACTTCCCAAATAGACTTGCTTTTTGGCACTTATTGCTTACTGGGACTATAAATGTAAATTTGAAGTCTACATTTTATCCGTAATTTTATACATTTTTACGAATAGCATCACTGCCACAATAAAACCTAATTTTAGTAAAAAGAATTGGTTCCCAGTATTTCTGGATGATGTCTTTTGGTCCACTGATCATTTCTTTTAACAATGTGAATGTAAATGGCGGTTGGCATAATCACATCTGTTTGAGGTAGCTTTTGATTGAGGTGTGTAGTTTGCACAGAGCTAAAATAGTTATTATAGCACAAAATAAAGTTAATTTAGACACCAAATATGACACGAGTGATCCACAACCTATAGGTCAAGTGGAACGACGATTATTTGGGTTTTTCTATTGAACCATGGCTTTATATTGTTGTCTTACCAATTGTGATGGCATCAAAAACACCTTGGCAATAGTACGGCCGAGTAAGACTGCCTTTGGGTTCTTCACCTAGCTCCCATTCCTGCATGGCCCAACTCAGAGCCTGGCCTGGCATCTGCACTACAGCACCACCAGATGGCTTACCTACACACACACACACACACACACACACACAGTTTGATATTACTATATTTATGAGGATATTGCATTGACTTGTGTAATTATAGCTGTTTAAATCTTCAGCTACATGTAAACACAGCCCTAACCAGCAAAATGTCCCAACCTCTCCCTATTTTATATATTCCTATCGTTATGAGGACATCAGGTCCTCACATAGAGATAAATGTAAGGCCTCTCACACACAAACACACACAGAAAACATGAAAAATGCATCAGAACTGCAGTGTGATGTTCATAGCTGACATTTTTCATACAATCTCTTGATAATTGAAAGACTTTTGGCTATATTTAGTATGAGGGGGACGGCATACACTGTGGGAAAGTATACTAAAGGCAAGTTCACATACACACACCAAACAGCCATAATATTAAAACCTCTATTTATTAGTTACAGACTATAATCAGACGTTAACATCAGTATTACTGCAGTTCTGAGAATGATTAACCACCCCAATAATACCTGCTCTGTGTTGGTCCTGTAGGGCCTTTGGTTGTGGAAGAACAGGGTCAAAAGAGGCTATTAAAGTATACAGAGAAACTACAGCCTGTAATTGTACAACTACAAAGTGCACCGATATGGTCAGTGGAGCTAATAAACTAAACAATACATAGAGATGCATTGATGTTTTTTTCCCCTTCCCAATGTGGTAGTAGCCAATTAGCCCATCCCATCCATTAGGACTCTCCCCATCACTTTGCACTGTCCTTGACTCTAGAAGGGTGAAGACATGCAAGCCTCCTCCGTTGCGTGTGATACAGCCACCATCTCTTTTCTAACTACCGCTGATACACCGTCACTGGGGAGCCAACACGCTAGGAGGAAAGCTCAGGATTCCCAGCTCTGAATGGACCAATCAGTAGAAGCCTGAGCCAGCAGACATTGTGCAAAGTTTATTTTTATACCATCATAAAAAATTGCAATGAATAGCTTGTCATAGAACCAACATCCAAGTCAGGAAAGCTTTAGGTAGCTGTATTTGTAAGAATGTAGAGCTACAGAAAGCGTGTCCTCTGTTTATGAAGTCAGTTGAGGAAAACGTCCTGATATCAACAAGAACTTCGGGAAGAGAGATGTACAGTACAGCACAATGCTTCCTCTGATAAGGCCCTGGACGGCCGCACACCCATTTTGTTTGCAAAAGGCTGAGCAAACATTTGTCCTAGATACAGATAACATCTCCATCCCCAAAGGAGAGTTGCGGGGAAAAGTCTTTGGGAATAACCAGCACAGACACACAGCGCTGAGTGGTATGGAGAGCAGAGCTGTTTCAGCAGAAGGAGACTGCATGTCTCGTGTTTGCGTTCTGGGTGGTTAAACTCTGGATATGTGTACAGTCCACAGGATATAGTTCACTTCCACTGTTTTTTCAGAACCATGACGGTTCCAAACTTTGTTGGAGACACCACAATTATGGACTAGATTAAGAGCGTGCTTCCACAAAACTAGAGAAAATGACCTAGGTAGTAGTGCACCAAGAAATAAGTAGACTGGAAATGCAGTCAACATCACCTAACTAATAATGGGAATAACCACCTTTGGCTCAGTGGTGAATCTCTGACATTTTCCTTATTGCTCCTCTGTTCATTGTAGAGGTTAATGGGTTCAGTGTGGCCCAGCAAGAAGGAAAATGAAGATTCATAGCCCAGTAGTCCTATAAACAATAAAAATACATCCAGCAAGTGGAGCAGGGCAGTGTCGCAGCAATTCTTCAAGACAACAACAATCGATCAATCACTCAAACAAGCAAACGATCCAGAGAGTAGTGGTAGTCAAGACATGCCAGCATTCACTTCCGATACTTAGAAGTAAAAGGAAGAACGACCCGGTGTGACTTGGGTAATTGGAGATGTTACTTGTCTCCTCGTTATTCCTTTTACAGTCTCTAAGTGGTGACTCGGTTTCCA
>BRDA01015314.1:607-13512 GCA_036984385.1 Crenuchus spilurus | reverse complement strand
GCCCCCCCACCACAACAAAAAAAAAAAAAAAAAACTAACTACCATCTTTTCATAAAAAAAAAAAAAAAAAACAACACCACCCCCCCGACCCAAAATTTTGGTGAAAAAGGATGATCACCAATTTTTTTTTTTTTTTTACTTGGCCTTACTGCTCAAAAACAGACTGATCTCTCATCAGTCACCAAGTCCTTGAACATCAGAGTTTACTAAAGATAATGTGTTATTAATAACCTTTATTTTTCACAGCCAGTTAGAGAGAATGGAGAAGCTGAAGGAGAGCAGAAGAAGCAGGTCTGATGGAGGTTAGTCAAGAGAGAGTTTAAGTTAAAAGCTACAATGAATACTGAATTTAACATAACCTCGTTTGTGAGACTAAATTAACATTTAACTGAGAAAAGTATCCTAATGTTAGCCCAATCAAATGTCACAGTGGCAATAAAATTTGGTCATTAAATGCAAATAGAAAATTGATCCATGAATATCATCAAAACCATCTCCAGTTTTTAAAGTTATATTTTGTATTTTTTTATACTACAATATTTGAACATAGCAGCTGTCCGTGTCGCGTGAACATTTTGCGATAAAAGGACAAACATAAATGCTCCTGAATGGCTTAGAATATAATGTTTTCACATTAACTTACATTGAGTTACATTAAAGTTTTTCTCGCACTAATCTGTACATATTACATTTGCTCAAAAATTTAAGGGAACATAGCATAAATGCATAAATGAAGAATTACAATATAACACTAAGTCAGTTAAACTTCAGGGATATCAGTCTGTCCAGTTTGGAATCATAAGCAATTGTCAATCGATTTCACCTACTTTGGTTTAACATGAACGTGACAACAGTTAGGGCTGGGCGATATGGACCAAAAATGATATCTCAATATTTTTAGCTGAATATCGATATACAATATATATCACAATATTTTTTCTTCCCATAAAGTAATGAGGTCACTTCGGAGTCAAAGCTACATGTCCCAAATGTCACACAGAGACTTTTATTACCATTCAGCCATCAGTGTACATGAGAAATTGCTCAAAATAAACTATTGGCATGTAGTAAATAATAATGCCCTCAAATAAATGTTATTTTCCTTCATAACAAGACTCACAGCTGTGGTATTAAAATGTAAACAGAACACAAACAGCAAAAGTAGCTAAAGGCTGACTTATTCTTTAAAAAGTCAGTTTCCAGTGAAGTAAACATTATCAGAGTGCTTCCTCCTGTATGTGCTCTTGTACATCTAGTACTTTGTGCAAATAACTGAACATGTAAACAGACTGAATGTAAATGAAATGTTCAGTCACTCACGTACGGCTCGCAGCTCCTGCTGGACACTTTGGCGAGATGGGCGGCGAGACTCTCTAACTTCAGTACATTTTTGGCAGAACATCTCATAACGCGTCCATAATTTAACAGAACAAGTAATTCCGACTAGATAACTTTTATCTTCGGTCGATCCTTTTTAGCAGTCTTGTTCCACAGATGAGATGGGGATCATGTCTTTAGCGATATGACGGCACTGTTTTAGTAACGTCACCCCACGTCTCACTTTTCCTCATATAAAGCACATCACAGGTATGAGTTTTGTAACGTGGTTTGTTTCGGAGTTTGAGGAAAGCTTCTCGGTCTGTGCTGCAGTTCGTAGTTTCACACACACACTTACTGCTCTCTATGACCTTGTTGTAAACGGTGGAAAAGATTAGCGGTGCTCAAACCTTTTGTCTGGACTTTAATACATTACTCTGCTGCTCATCTGACACTGAATCCAAAACATCTCCAAATAATTTAACCAATGTTTTTCTTTTTACTTAACAACTCCTCTGTGATCGCTTCTTTCACATCTCTCTGTCTCCATGCCATCACTGCCTGCCTCACGTGTGAAGCAGTGGGGGAGGGGGGAGTTTTTGCGAGGGACAGAGGAGGGGCGGGGTGAGTCTGTGCAGAGGCAAAATGGAGGATCTACAAGTGTAATTATGACGCAAAATAAACTATATCAATATAAACTATATTGTCTCATCTTATATCCAGTATAAAAATATATTGATATTTTTTAAATATCGATATATTGCCCAGTCCTAACAACAGTCACACTAGAGAGGCAATAACAAAACTACCCCAAGAAAGGGAATGTTTTGCAGGTAGTGGCTATCCAGTACTTATCCTTCCTGACTGCTTTATCTCTGGTTTACAATTTGGTAGTATCCTAATCACTACTGGTAGCCTGAAGTGGTACCTACAGCCCATTTAGGTTGCATAGATAGTCCAGCTCCTCCAGGATGACACATCCATACATGCAGTCACAAGAAGGCTTTCTGTGTTTCTCAGCCGTCTCAAGAGCATTGGAGGAGATGCCAGGACCTGAGCAGTTACATGAGGAGAGCTGGATAGGGTCATGGTACAGCATCAACCCATCAGTAGTACAGGTATTTGCTTTATCATGGGAGGTAGAACAGGAGGAGCACTGTCAGAGCTCTAGAAAATGATCTCCAACAGGCTATTGGTGTGAGCTACTGGTGTGCAGCTTGTCTAGTATTTACCAGAGAACCAGAATTGGCAGGTTCACCATTGGTCCCCTGTTCTCTTGACAAACGAGAACAGGTTCATACTGAGCAATATGATATACATGAAAGAGTCATGTCATCATCATCCAGCATGACCAGTTTGGCAATGGGTCAGTGATAGTTTGGGGGGCATATCACTGGAGGATTAGCCAAGGTATCCTGACTGCTGTTAGGTACCAGAATGAGCCTTTGTTAGACCTTACAGTGGTGCTGTGGGCCCTGGGGTCCTCCCGGCGTAGGACAATCTCATGTGGCCAGAATATTTAGGCAGTTCCTGGATGATGAAAGCAGTGATGCCATTGATGGGCCTTCACGTTTCCCAGACCTGAATCCAATTGAGAACCTCTAGGATGGTATCGGTGCATCCAGTGCCAGAGACTGTCAAGAACTAACTGATGCCCTGATCCAGGTGTGATAGGAGATCTCTCGGGTCACATCAGGAGCATGCCTAGACATTGTTGGGAGTGTGTACAGGCACATGGGGGCCAATACACACTACTGAGTCACTTTAGAGATGCCATGATGAAATTCACACTGATTTCGAAATCCTATTTGTGTGGCCAGAGGATCAAGACTGAGACAAATCTGTATAAATGCGATTATAATCAGATTTCAAACTACCTCCAGGTGTGAATTGGATCGCATTTGCAAAAATCAGATTTCATGTTTTTTGACTGTCCAGACTATCAAAAACAATCTGGATACAATCTAAATAGGCTGAAAATCGTATTTGGGCAGTGTGAACATAGCCTTGGTGTCTCAGTTGTTCAGGGAAGTAGTAGTTTGACTGTAATGATAGTGATCTGTTTGGTTTTAGTAAAAATCATTTGACTCAGTAACGGTTTATAAAGCCTGTAAAGTACTGGAGTTATGGAATACATGCCCAGTCCGCTGCTTATAGGGGTCGAGCTGAAATGCAATCCGAAGTGCGGGTTTTTCAACCACAGCTGACGTAGGCGAGGGTGCACGCATGCGCGTACCCGCGTGTGCGTGCGTGCGCGTGCGTGCCGGACGAGGGTGTGTGTGTGTGTGTGTATATGTGTGTGCGTGTTGCGTTCAGGACGAAATCTGGAGCAGAGGGAGGCGGAGGGAGCAGGACGAGGAGGAGGAGGACTATGATGATGATGATGGTGATGATGATGATGGAAACGGAGGCTCGCTCTCTCTGATCTGGAGATGCGGAGCGGCGCGAGCGCGCGCGCCTGTGCTTTTCGTGGCATCGGGATGCTTCTGTCGTTCAGCCAGAGCGAGAGCGAGACCCCCGAAGGCGCGAGAACGTGAAGACCGGAGAGGAGGTAGAGGAGGAGGAGGAGGAGGAGGAGGCGGCGGAGGAAGAGGAAGGTGCTCGTGGTCGCTGTCGTTGCCAATGGATTGAGCGAGCTTACGAATTTTCTACGACGCTTCGATTTGAGCGCGGACTCGAGCGCGAGGTGTGTGTGTGTGTGCGTGTGTGTGTGTGCGTGTGCGAGAGTGTGTGTTCAGTGAAAACAAGCGTCTTGTTTGTTTGTTTGTTTATTTGCTTGTTTCAACCAGTCCAAGCTGACCGGCACGAGATTCGGTGTCTGTGCGCGCGAGAGCGGCCCTAGTGGTGTGTGTGTGTGTGTGTGTGTATGTATGTGGAGGGAGGGGGGGGCATCCTCTTCTCGCTCGAACAGCAGCAGCACCTTCCAGATCTTTAAAGCCGGACCTGGTCACCGGACCGAGCAGGACATATAGGTCCAGGTAGGTGGGTGAGTGTGTGTTTGTGTGTGTGTGTGTGTGTTTGGTGAGGGGGCATGCGCGTGCAGCACACACCATGTGCGTGCACACCAGAGGTTTGGCAGGGGGTGCCTCTGTTGGTCAGTGTGCAGAAGGGGGGCAAGCATGCTCCTCTGATTTGCTGCCCATCGTCACTTTCAGATGCTGGACATTGAACATCACCGGCATCTGAAATGAGTGGAAAAGGAGGAGGGGATCTGCGTCAGCACGCGCTAACGGAACCGGAACAGAGTGCAGTGTGTGTGTGTGTGTGTGTGTGTTCACATCACCGACCATTAGACACCCGTGCAGGCAGTCTGATCAGCTGAGCACCTTCATCAGGGGCTGTACGATATATCATTTTATTACTATCACAATATTTGTCTTTTCACAATACTGATAATATCACTTCAGGCTGATGGGCCTCTACACAATTAGCGTACTAAATTACTAAAGACTGCCTGATGTAATTAGCTGTGGTACCATATATTGGCTAGGGTTACATCCAGACGTTTCACAAATATGCGCATTTATGAAATTTCGACAGAGAAAAATGTGTTTCTACCCACTACAGTTATGTGAAGAAACTTTAGATGACATTAATGAAGGGGCGGCATCAAAACAAGCAGAATGGACAAATTTGGCCTTTGCTTTTAGAAGAATTTTTAAAATTCTTTTTAATTCTTTTATTTGATTCTATATGAATTCTTTTAATTCATTTTTAAGCCTATTTGCAATCTTTTTATTGCTTGACATTTGGTGTATCTGTTCACCGTGTGTATATGCTATAAGAATGAAACTAATGAACTTACAGCTTGATACATCATTGTTTATTAGACAAACCCTTTTGCATCAACCTTTTCACCTTTTGGCTTTAGGGATATTCTAACTTTCCCAACTCCTCCCAGCATAAAACCGTTTTTTTGTGATATTTTTAATCGCTTTTTCAAAATTCATAAGAACTCAGTGGATGGAAAACCTGCTATGGTTTATTAGATGTGTTTAGATCATTTGGATTTATGCCAAACTGATGTTTAGCAGAATGGTTCAGTATGCAATTCACTAAATCAGTCACTAAGGAGTCAAATTAGCATAAAAATATATGTTTTGATTTTAGAACTCATGCAATGCATTGTTTAATAGTTATCATATTTGGCAGTTTATGCCACCAAAATACCTCATAAGGCTACAATATGCAAATGATCTTTGAACCAGTTACTAAGGTTGTGTTCACACTTGTCAGATTAAAATGAATTCTGATGCGATTACTCAGTACAGCTTGTTAGAGCGAGTGTGAGCGCTGCCTTCGGAACCCAGCTAAGCATGTCTTTTTCAGTCCATTTGTAAACAAACTCTAGCACAGATCATTTTAAGTATGAATACAAAGGGGCACTATGAGCAAACTGACCAATCAGATGAGTTTCTGGTTTGAGTTATGCACATCATTAGCTATGTCAGGTTAACAGCTCGTTATGTTAATATATTGAAACAGTAGTTTTTGATATTATCACAATACGGTGATTCTTTTCTTATCAGTCAGTCCTGATCTTAACCTTCTTTACAGCGGGATCTGAGAAGGCCAGTGCTGAAGCAGAGCATGTCGATCATTCACGCCTCAGTGCACACACACACACACACACACACACACACACTCCCGAGACCAGAAGGCAGGAAGATGTAGATACAGTGTCTCTCTCTCTTTAAACATGTGAAGTGAGGATGCAGCTCATAGGCCGTTACAGGGCCTGCTGCATCACAGAGCGACATATCAGACCGGCACATCAAAACAGTGTCGCCGTAATGTAAACGAAAAGCGGATGATGAAGTATTGCGGGCCTTTAAGCAGCCCATGTGTTTAACTGCACCTATTATGGGCAATTGGATTGGATGTGCTGTATTTGGATACTGTTCATGTCCATTGATCATCGTGACATCAAGGTTCTATGGTGTGGCATGTCTGTGATTTACAGCACTCTGTCTATGTGTGTGTGTGTGTGTGTGTGTGTGTGTGTGAGAGTACGCGTACTCAGATACTCAGGGTCAGCAAGGCTTGGTAAGAAATGGGATCAATTCTGAGCAGCTGACACTAGCCCTGCCCCCCCTCCAAAACTGCCCCTCCACCAGCACTCGTACTCCACCATCGTGTGTTTATGACCCTCTCAAGTGTCGCCCCAAACGAGCCTTTCTCAAAATAGGGTGCTGAATCAGGGGCCCAGCTCAGCTTCATGCTCTCAAACATCCCGACACCACACTCCTCTTACTGCTGCAGCTAAGGCCTTCACTCTTTAAAGTAACCCCTGCGTATAGCACTTAACCTTTCAAAGTCACAGTTATCTTCAGTTATGACAGATGTTGGGTTAATTATCATTAACTGTAGCTCATTGAAACAAGTGAAAAACGTGTTGAAAGAGCAGATCTGATCATTTCAGTCAACATTGCTGTAGAGCTGCGACTAATCTACCAGTTTTACTATTAATCAGAAGAAAAAACTGCTAAACAATATTACCATCAAAAGAGTATTAGAAAAGGATCAACTGTGTTCAAAAAAACATAAAACACAAAGTGGCAAAAACATACAAATGTCAGAAGGTCTAATAATATTTTTGCTGCCCTTTAAAAATAATGTCTCTCCATTTTTCCCAATTTCTAGTTTTCTATCTCATTTGAAATCATTTATATTATATAAACATTTTGTGATGGACCACTGAAAAGCTCAAAATATCTTTAGAATAAGATATATTTACATTATCTTACGTTAAAAGTTGAGGATGTATTTGTCTACTACTGTTATCCTTTTGGAGATACGAGGTTTTCATAGTACAGTGATGATACGTAAAATCAGTAGAACATAAAATATGCATGATCATCATGCAAACTGATGACTAATCATTATGCCAGATTCATGATCATAGACTTTAGATTTGTAAAAATATATTAGGTACAAAATATATTATGTACCTAAATATATTTTCTTTTTGATTTGAACTGCATGAAAAGTTTTTTTTTTTGTACTGGAACACAAAACCATCCACAAAAACAAATGGAGGTAAGTTAGAAGTGCAGACTCAAACCTGTTGATAAAGAAATAAATGAAACTCTAATTGACAGTGTAGTTAATTCTGTAAAAATGCAAGTAAATATTAACAGTAGAGTAAATAATAGCATTAACTCTATATTTCTAAGGGTTAATGAGCACACAGACTCAGATAAGGCTTCATCCGTATGGATTTAGTCGGCTGCCAAACTGACACACGTACAGTATGAGGCGCTTCTCACATCTCTGTAGTGTTTGACGGAGGGATCCTTATTTGACATGCAGTCATGTGTTTCGCCAAGATATTTGTCAGCGGCCCAAAGCTTGTCTATTTGTGTCTGCTTATGATTCATAGCGTATCTTTCAGCTCTCTGTGTGTGCAACAGCAGTAGAAAGAGAGGCCCGCAGATTGACAGCTCCACTGCCATTCTCTCTTTCCCCACAATACAGACATAAAACTCATTAGCTTATAAAGGCCTCATTAGTATGTTAATTAGCCTGTGTTGTTGGCGACTGTGTGTGTGTACGTATGTGTGTGAGTGTGTGTAAGGCCTGTTTTATAGTCGAGCTTCAGAAAACTAGAAGTCCATTTCTGAGCTTCTCAGTTGGTGGGGCCAACTACACCAGACACATATGGTTGAGAGTTGTAGTATTGGACTAGAGTTGAATCAACATTGGCTGAGAGTTCGACTACACACAGTTTTCTTCACAAGACTCACTGCTGCCAGTTATAGAAGACTAGCAGTGATCAGACACAGGAGAGAAACAGAGAGATTTCACATTTCACACAGTCCAAAATGAGCCTTTCTCTGTTGGGATCAGACTGGCAGATTTCTGGCTCACTGGCATCTCTTGTCACGAATCCACAACTGCCACCATGTCTCTGACCAGTAAATATAGTGGTCAGTGTAAAATCAACTATACTCTAATAATCCTAAATAATAGTAGTTCTGAAATAGACTTGCTTGCGTATCATTCTGCTGTCCATAAAATTCACATAAAATGACCACTACTGCTTTTTTCAACTGTGTCCATTATAAACCCAACAGAATGTCATTCATTGTCAGAAGTCTACTGTATCTACTGCATTTTCTGTCATCATTAGCTCTGTATATCTAGTAAAAAAGTAAAGAAACAAACTGAAAGACACCAAACATATCGTAGCTGATAAGTTTACATTTAAGGCAGATGTTTGAGTTTCTTTACCACTTCAATTATTATTAGAAATGTGGCTAGTTTTGTTACTTATTCTGATGGTAATTCTGGTCCATAATGTTGTGATTGGTGAAGTGAATATAGGGACTCTATATCTATAGCACTTTAAGAAATATCATTCATGACAGTTATTTTCAAGATATATAATGTTGCTATTCAGATAAATAGGCATCTAAATAATGATCTGAGTTAATGGAATAAATCAGATTCCTACAAATGCAACAATAATAAGTAGAACAAAAAAATGTGGCTTTTGTCTAATGACCTAGTATCAAAAATAGAAAGAGTCCTATTTGGATGCTACACCATGTCAGCATGTTGTGCAGGTCTGTGAGTGGGTGCATGAAGAGGCAGTAGTAGGTTTCGGAGAGTGAAAGTGAGCCAAGCCTGTCCCAGGACAGCAGGAGTAAGAAGATTGATGATAAGCGAAGCTTCATAAGATTTCTGTATGTCCATCTTACATCAGCTTCATTCATATGCATAACTTAGGCATACAGAATGCTTAATTGCATTTTATTCAAATTTAGGTTTTTATTTTTCCCATGCTTCCAGTTTTTGCATGCTTGTTGCCAGGGCTGTTGCTAGGAATTAAGAACAGGTCAGCTTAGCCCCCAGCAAACGAACATCAGTGGGGGTCCTCCAAGCATCTGTATTCCCGTATAGATGCCAAGTTAAACATCAGTCCAAGTTGTCTGCGAAAGACTGTGAATTTAATTTCACTTTCTTATTTTCAGTAATTCAGCGGTTATAAAAGATGCTTATAACTGAATTTAGCTTTTCATTACACCATAGTGCAGAGGTGTCAGGATCTACTGCTCAAATCTACTTCTGTATAAAATTGTTCTTAGGAATGTACTGATGTTTCAGAGACAGTGGTGTAGCCATGACATTGTAAACAAACTTAGGCATTTACACATTGTTAGAAAGTCTCAGTGCTTGGTGATGTATATTTTGTACAACACTTATGTTTTACATTTCTTCTGGAGGTATTTATGCTGTGAGGTATTATCACCTATATCGGGCTGGAATTATTATGGACATTTTAGTTGTTTTTGCATTCTTGTGTGAATGTGGAGATTTTTAGAAATGCTGTTGGTGGTGATGAAAAAATATTTGCATGGATGGTGAACATTTGACTTGTGTAGAAGTGTAGTTTGTTGTATTTGACTGTAATGTAGTGTTAATTATGACTATCTGAAGACCTGTTCTTTGTGGGTTTTAATTGTGAAGTTCTAACAAATATCATCTGTCACTGGTCTTCTGAGACCTTTTTAAAGAAATACATAAAGAAAATAAAAAAGCAAGCTGGAAAACAACAGATCCTGCTGTTTTATAAGCAGCTGTGCCAATGAGTGGATCAAACAGGGCATGAGAAACCTTTAAGGCAGGAGTCCATGAGTCACTTCTCTTAGGCTGTTTGCACTCGCTGATGCTATATGTTGTAGGAGGAGAGGATTCTTCTGTTTTACATCAGCTCTCCACATGCATCTGAAGGAGCGAGGATGGAAACTCTGCAAACTGTGATAGCAGTCTTATACGTTTATTATATGTGACACTGGGTGAGATTGTAGGAGGGCAGCATTGCCTTCATCGCAATATTTTCTTCATACATTACAGTGAAAAAACATTTTTCCCAAATTGTGTGTTACACTTTATATACTTACTCTGTCTGTTCTCTGTTACTCTTTTAACTTGTGTCTATTCTTATTTCTGCCTAGTGCATATATTTTGTAGGGTGATATTGTCATAAATCAAATGCTAACATTTTGCACTAAACAGAAGTGATAATGTACAGTTCAGTGGCCAGTGTCACTGAATTGCACTCAGTAGTTTCAAGCACCAATTTCAAAATAAAAATGTTGGATTTTTGCTTACTCCTCAGCAGTACCCCATGAGTGGCACTAGGGCACCTGCCGAGCATAGGGATCTGTTTAGTGCACCTCGGGAAAGGTGAGAACCTCTGCCCTAGTGCCCTCAAGGTAGGTTTTCTTTATTTTCAGAGCTCCATTTTTTATCACTCCCTCGGTCACCATGCCTTTCCACCTCCGCTGCACTCATTCACCCCCAGTTGCGACTTTGTTTTGTTCAGTTTGTTTGAGGTTGTTTTTCCATTATTTTTTAGCTGCCGCTCCTGACTGTGCACTTGATTTCAGCCTGGAAACGAATCATCCAGGTTATTTTCTTTAGATGGAGCTGCTTTCAAGAGGGTGCTTGAATCCAACCTCTGGCTTGTGTCATTCCCGTAACAATAGTGTATTTAAATTCTTTGTGCAGCCTAGAAACCATAATTTTACTGAAAAAATACATATGTGTAATATATATAATTTATAATATAATATGTGTAATACATATTATCTATCAATCCCCTGTAACTAAAAATTAAAACGTCAGTATATCAGTATACCTGACATATCACCCAGAACTACAAGATGACACTGCTAAAATTAAGCAACAAACTGTTCAATATTTATGTTCACGTGTACTGTGATAAAGATTCTTAAAAATTTTGTTTGGGTCATCCATCAGCTTCACACACATTGTGGCAGTGCACACATTCTGCCATTTTTGGTAGTCAGATTTTTATCACTGTCTGTATTTGTCACTATGGCAGAGTCACTTAAACAGCCACATTAAGCCAAAAAATAATAATAGTATTTTGAATTTTCTGTGTGTGATCTGCATTATCGTGACAAAAATCACAGAATGTATAATTGCCTGATATTTTTCACTCCAATTCCCCAGGTGGAGCTGCCTTTAATTGCCTTGTGGTGCCTCATGCAAATGCAATGCAAATGGTTGCTATTAATGTGGGCACTTTTAGGACCCACAAAGCTGTTTGCAACTGAATGCTGTCAGGGTTGGTGACCATTGGCTGTAGACAGTGCAGTGTGTACGACACCTTTGGGTCTTGTCGGCCCTCTTCAGTGCTTTTTTGGCCGATTGAGCATGTTAAATCGGCGGTCGGCCATGAGAAAGCTGCGAGTCAGTGCATGAGGAGAGAGTCGAAAGAGAGCAAAGCAAGTAAACGGCACTCTCAAGAGGACACTGAGATGGAGAGTAGCCTCATTTTTCAATTCCAGTGCAAGTAGTAAAGTTTTAGCATTTGGGAAGGCCCTTTTTGATATTCAATTTTGATATTCAAATGTCCAGTTTTTTAGAGCTACTATTGTTTGAAAACTGCATTCCTTGTCTTTGTTAAAATTGCTTAAACATTCACTTTACCATTTTACCCACCCAGGGCCTAGTTCATTCTGATTTACTTTCACTTTCTCACATTAGGTTTCATTTGAACACTGGATTTTGAATCTAGGCATTTTAACAACATTTTTTATATCTTGCAGTGCTTCAGCATTCTTGTAAATTCATATCAGTTAATAATTCAGCTAACTCTGGCTATGCTCTGAGCTGGAGAGCCCAGACCTCTGTGGGTATTCCAGTTTTCTTTCTTTGATTAAAAATACATAATGCTGCCACCTCCTGCTTTGGGCATTGATTTTATTTCACGCAGGTGCATTAAGTCTGTGAGTGTCGGCCATCAGCTGCGGTTGTTGAGGTGTTTTTAAGTATACATTTGCACAGAAGACAAGAGACAGCATTCTGAGATGTTGAACTGTTTTTATATTTGCAGAATATTTCTGCTTCGGAGTTTGACAGCTTTTCCAGTGTCTGCATCTCAAAGAGCAAAACAGCTCCTTTAATTGATCTTGTTCGTGACGTAAATGGAAAATTGCATCTCATTTGACTCTTTTCAGGGAAACTTGGTAATCTCAGATGAAGTCGTTATGATGTACCACAACACTTGTGTGCTACTGGCCCCCAAATGTTCCAAGCCAAGCCTAAGGGTCCATGCCACAATACTGTGGATCAGGTATCTATTTGAGCTAC
Source organism: Crenuchus spilurus (assembly GCA_036984385.1). Taxonomy (NCBI): domain Eukaryota; kingdom Metazoa; phylum Chordata; class Actinopteri; order Characiformes; family Crenuchidae; genus Crenuchus; species Crenuchus spilurus. Next base: position 1,068 of record BRDA01015314.1, on the reverse strand, counting down.
TTGGAGACTTTGCTCTGTTCTCAGACTTGTGGCTACGAGGCTGATCGCAGATTGTGTAGTATCATTTATATTCATATGTACTTGATAGTTGAGTACAATACAATACAGAAATACAATAATGCGTCTCTGTCAGTAGGTCTACAATTCAAGAATAAAGACTTATTTAGATCTAGAAGATGATCTAAAATCCTGTTTAGATCATCCACCTGCTGACCTTGTAGTTGGTGTGAGTTTTGTGTCTTCACATGCCATTCACCTCTTAGTAGATTTTTAGACTTGTTATAGTAGCATTCCTCTTCTTCAGGTTTGAACGTCGTAAACTAGTCTTGTTTCTTTTCTCTGGGTTGCACTTCAAATTTTCAGAACCTTCTCCTTACGATGATATTGTTCAGATTTTTAGATGATTCTCCACTTACCGTACACTTCTGTGTTTTGAGTGTGGTTGATGTTCCAGTCGTCCA
>BRDA01015300.1:694-18930 GCA_036984385.1 Crenuchus spilurus | reverse complement strand
TTGTGGATTGCATGGCAAACTGTTCACAGGCAATGATTTCTGGAAGTGTTCCTGAGCCCATGCAATGATTTCCAGTACACAGTCATGCCTTTTTTAAATGCAGTGCCCGCTGAGGGCCTAAGATCATGAGCATCCAATATTGACTGCTGGCCTTGTCCCTTGTGCCCAGGAATTTATTTTGATAATATTATGCACTGTATACAATGGGATATTGAAAGTCCTCACGATTTTGAGGAATATTTAATGAAATTGTCCCACACTTTGTAAATTTGGTGAACGTCTGCCCATCTTTGCTTATGAATGTCTAAAATGCTCTTTTTATATCCAGTCATGTGACTTAAAATGGTAAAATACAACACTTTCAACATCTGATTTGTGTTTAATTGTGAATAAATTTTTGAATTGGGGTTGTCTTAAAATAACACTTTTTTGTCATTTACATCTACATTTGACAAAGACCATGATTTCATATCATATGATTGACAAGACTGAGTGATGTGAGGATACAAGTTGAAAAGAGCAGCAGCTCCAGACAGTCTTTTCACAGCTACAAGTGACTCAGCTCAAGGTCAAGAACATCATAGACTTCAACTTGAAGGAGATTCAACTAAAATGATGTCTGAAGTAATGTGACCATCATGGCTAATGGCCTTATATTTGCTTCTGCCAAGAACCTTTATAGAAGTTACACTAGTCCACAAGTGGAGAAGAAAAGTGAGTTACGTAAGTAAAAAAGAGCTTTTCTCATATCTATAACTGATTTACGCAGTGGGCAGTGCGAGGGATACCCTGCCATCTGTGAGACTGGCTGTGGTCCAGTTTCACTTCCAGTGCATCTGCCTTTGTCTCCTGAATACCAACGTATGAGCTAGGGAGCTGCAAAGCATACATAACTGGTGGTTGATTTTTATTTAATATGCAATAAAAAGATGTCAAGGCCAGTGAAATTAAATGCCTGAATCAGAAGAATAAGAAGCACAGCTTATAAAATGACTGCAAATTGAAAAAAACGATGAGAGGATCAATAGATAAAAGTCTGGATTTACAGCTGATAGTGTCTTTACAATCAATGCATTACCAAACGATTACACAATGAATCATTTATAGAATGGAATGACAATGCCCTCTTCAGTTATCTCATTGCCAAAAGTATGCAATTAATTAATTCTATTTAGTTTGTAACAGATTGTGTGGAAATTAAGCATTCCAAGCTATAAACAGTGCTACTTAACAATTGCATGCACTGAATCACTGAAATTTCTGCTGACTCTGCCATTAGCATGCTAACTGAAATCCCATTACATGTTCAGGGAGAGGCCTCATGAATCAAAGGTGTTTAAACCACTTGATAAAGCACAGCAACACTACCCCTGATTCTTGCCTTCCTACACTCTTAGAAAAAGCTACTGCACATGTACAAATTTTTTCTAGCAAGGTGCAAGCTGTGTAATTACACGTATAAAAGTACAACATGTTAAATGTGTACCTTAAAGGTTCACATTCAGTTTTCCAGGAGAATTTGTATTTTAACTCCTTTAAACAGTAAAATAAATGTAAAGCTCTGCCGGACAGGGTGAGTGAAATCAATACATTTTCAAATACACCGATTACAACACAATCTGGTGCAAGTAGGATGTCTTACTAAAGGAACTCTTCAATAGTTCCACCTCAGTGACAACAAAGTTACTGTCTCAGATACCATCCAGTACTCTTTTGAATGCTTTGTGAAAAAGAGGCAATATTACTTATAGCCTATAATAAGTCACACATGTACATGGTAGACAGTGTTTCACTGTACCGTACAACCCTGTATTGTACAATGACAATAAAGTTGAATTGAATTGAATTGAATAGATACTTTTGCCACTCTCAAATATGTCATATTGGATCAATTTCCTCAATAAATAAATGACCAAGTATAATATTTTTGTCTCATTTGTTTAACTGGGTTCTGTTGATCTACTTTTTGGACTTGTGTGAAAATTTGATGATGTTTTAGGTCATATTTATGCAGAAATATAGAACATTCTAAAGGGTTCACAAACTTTCAAGCACCACTGTATGCATGTTTGCCATTATAGTTTGCTTTGAATAATCAAATCTTTCTCTAAAGCTACTGGATCTAAAGATTTAGGAACATAATTACTCATTTCACCCATAGTGGTTACTACAGTGAATTTATAAGATGTTATCTTCTGTATGAAATGACTTAAATATTATAATTGCATTACAGGATTTAGCGGCTGTTACTAAATATATAGTATATATAAAATATATGGTAAACAAAAATGGAAAATGATGAGGCGGAAACTGCATCTAGCTGAATAATTTCTGTAAAATTCTTCAACATGAAGGATCTTTGTTGGTAAATAAAATGTAAACACACAAACATCTAAGGAGCTATACAATGACTTTTTTTTTTACATTTTCTGTAATTTTTAATAAGCAATGAAATGTGATTGGTCTTTTGGATGGCATCATGCATCCTAGACATATTTGAAATACCAAATGTAGATTTTTATAATAGCTAGAGCAGTACATGTAAAACATTATATAATATTTGTTGTACAAAATTAACATTTTCATTTCATATAGATGATCAGGATGAAAGCACAGAAGCAATTGAACTCATGTCCAGATGATACCACCCTTTTTGACTTTTTTTGCCCTTTTGACATAATTTGTTTTGGTGTTCTCACTAAAGTAAAACAACCAGTGTGATAACACACTTATTTCAGAAGAAAATTCTTTTAGCTGTTTTGAGATTATGATAAAATCTACAAATGGTGCTGGTCCAGAGACTCAATCTTCTATGGTAGAAGGTGAGGTATGACAGTGTCACTGCTTTTTAGTTCAGTTTGATGTCTTCCACAAGTTGTTGACAGTGAGTTTAAAGGCTTTAATCTCTGCAATAAGTTTAGAATATATATGAAAAAACAAGCACATTCATATAATAGTAAAAAATCTATAATAATAAAAAATATTCTCACATATTTAAGGCATTATTGTCCTAAATCCTGTTGAGGACCTGAAGAAAACAACAACCTCCTATGCCTACTACTGAGTGTGTCCATGTTTTTAATAGGCCATTTTTGAACAAATGAAGTAATCTGGCAGATGTTTTATGGGTATCGCATGACTTACCCTCTCTCTAGATTGATTATTCATCACTCCTAATTTGAGAGCTCATCATTTCATATTATGTCCAGTGCTCATCATCCTGTGCACCAGACTGAGAAAATGCAATGACACAGTTTCTAAATCTTAATTTATCTGTCCACTGTTCACTCCCGTCTTCCAAACAACAGGTAAATTACTGAATCATTGTTTCCACATGAGATACAATTAATGCTCGCTGCATTGTGGTTATCCTTATTGTGTCTGGCTTTGTGTGTTATGCGTGTTGACAGTTATAACACAAAAGACAATATTCTTGTTCTGGTGTTTCATTGATGCTCATCCATCTGCCCAATCGTCAGTCCTTTCATCCACCTATCGATCCAGTCTATCCAACAATCTATTCATTTTCAATCAAAGACCCTGCAAACTGTAAATACTGTCCAAGCAACTGAAACCAGCAAGTTATTTTGCCACCTGCATGGAGGGCATTCCAAGTGATTAAGTAGCTGTGAAAATGGCTGCGTAATCTTGTGCCACTATTCTCTATGTGCTTTCATCCTTCATTTGTCCATTCATTTGGCTGGCCTGGAGATGTTTTTGTGTGCCTGTTTATTCTTGGAGAGCAATCAGTCCAGATCTATTTATAGCAATCCCTCCCCACCCCTGAGCTCAGGGCACTTGGAAAAATTGGCAATTTAAGGGCGAACGTTTCACATCACCAGGCTGCATCAACGAGGCAGCAGACACTTCAGGTATGGAGCAAAACATATTAGTGACAGTGGTGGTGAGAAAAGGTTCACATGAGAAAACTAGTAGCAGGAGGCCTACATTCATAGAGAAATCGGTGAAGAAAAAATAAATGGCAGTCTTTTCATTAAAAAATTAAAATGTAAACCATTAAGCAGCAATGCATCATTGGCAGCATTTGAATAGTAACATTATACAGTATGCCATATTTATGTAAGATTGAATGTTATAGGCATTTACTGGTGGAAGCTTGTGGCTCTGTAAGAGAATTAGCATATGTGTTAAAGCAATTACAGATCCATGATGAACTGTGTCAAAACATCTGCCTACAGCATCTCACAGTCAAGAACAACATTACAGTGTCATGAAAAAATGGCTCAGGGTAGCTTACAATTACAACTGTCAGAGGGTGACTTCATTATACACTTGAATGATAACTGTTTTGCCAATGGCTCATTTTAAAGTGCAGGAGTTGTGTTTCTCAAATGATATTTTACTTCTCAATAGCACCTAAAAATTAGAATCCCATGAAAAAGTAAAAATAAATAAATTTTTTAAGTGTTGAACAATTTGGCTTATAGCTCAGGAAAATCAGAAGCTCAGAATCTCAAAAGGCTGAATATTTCATTTTGAGCGTGAATAAATTACCATTCAAAGTATATCAACATTAGACCTGTAATATGTCACTTTATGTGTAATGAATATAAAATATATGACAGTTTTGACCTTTTGAATTAAATGATGAACCTTTTCAGGATATGCTCATTTTTGAATGGGTTTCTCTCACTTTGGTCATTTACTTAATTATTTTCTTTTGTTCAATCATTATGTCGGGGACAGCATCTGTAGTGGCCTCTGATTGGCACCTAAAATTTGGAAATTTAACATTCCCTGATAAGTAGATGTTAGCTGTTTCACTGCAGTTCTGTAAGTTACTCAGTTTTGAGTCTTTGAGTACTTGACTCTGTATTTCACAAGTGACAATACATTTAATTGAGTATGAACTCTGACCATTCCAGAGTAACCACTGAAACTTATTTCATGGTATCAATGACACTTTGTTTTCAGAGAAAATCCTAAACAATTGTTTTCTCAGCAGACATTGCGACGGGCAGAAATTATAGCAGCTACCACAAATATACCAATTGAAGGAAAATGGGGAGTCTCTAGATACAAAGGGATGGGGGTGCTAAGTCTTCATTAAGAGGGTTTGGGGATAATTTGGGAGAATTTTAATGGTCTCAAAATGTAGAGTACCAACAGACAAAATTTATATAAAATGCCTAGTAGGTCAAGATGATACACAAGAGATCCAATCTCTATGATTTAAAGGAATAAAGTTCATTAATTTGAGAAGATTAATTAACAATTCAGGGACCAGGGAAATTGACGTTTCATGACATAACAAAACTCATCAATTAGAAGAAGCCAGTCACATACCACAATAAGTAATTCTATCAAACTTCAACATTTCCAACTATGAGATTTTTTTTGTCTTTTTTGATTATTTTAAAATAAACATTTGATTATTTTAACGTTGTGTCCTGTTATTCACTTCTTGAATCTATATATGGATTAGAGAAAAAAATCATCAAATGGTTTTATATGTAAATATGATAAATAGTAGCTATAACTTTGGCTTACAACATTCTTCATATCCCTTTCTACTACTAATGTACTGTAGAAGAAATTACAGAGCAAGCCAAAACAATGTCTCGGGGCATCTTATGTGTAATTTTTTTTGTTCTGAAGCATATCTTAAATTCTTTCCATTTGGAGAAAAATCTGAAAGTGCACTATAAATGTGACTGTATTTTAACACATTTTATAGGAACTATATAACATAATGACATTATTTTACCAACACAAGGGATTTCAATATTTGTTATTGAAGGTGTGATTTATAATTTTATAAAATGTGAGCTCAAGTGAATGTTTTGAATATATGTCAAATTTGTAATTGGTCTAACTGGAACACAGAATACTAGTCGACCTAGTGAATGTAGTATAGTGAGGAAGTTGAAGGGTGAGTTTTATAGCAGTTAGGGACAGTGAGGGACAGTGCACTGTGTTATCTATGTTATGCCTCAACAGAAGCCAATATCTGATTGCCTCTCCTCAGCGCATGGCACTAAGCTACCATATCTGATCAGGGCCATTTTAATTAAGCAAATTGGAATTCTATTCACCACCTGACTTCTTGCAAAAAAAATACATGGAATAGAAAAATATGGCAAACATGTAGTCTAGTGTAGTCTCACTACCAAACATGTAGTCAGAGTTACTTTGTCATTAAATGGGAAATTTTGCTAAATTCAGAAACTGAGGTCTGACATCTTTCAGGGTGGTTTAAAGGCCAGGTGATGCAAATCTTCTCTATAAAATTAAATGTTAGAAGAAACATGCACACTTCTAAATCAAAATATACCGGATACATTGCAAAAAAGTCCTTATAAAGCTTTTTTGCAAGAAAGAGGTATGTATTTTTGGAGAACAAAAGGATACAGGATTTTATGAGAAGAACTGTTAAACATAGGGGTGGATCACTCATGCAAGATTTTCAGTCTTGCATGCATTGCTTTTAAAAATGCTTCACATATGTTTAACCCTCTGGAGACTCGGGGTATTTCAGGCACTCTGATAGTTTGACATGCCCTGACTTACAAATTACACCCATCTAAAATTAAAATTTTTTCCAAAGAGTTACACAGGTTTTTGTTCAGCACAAACTCAGCAAGAATAGTATCAAAACAGTAAGAGTTTCATAAACATATTTTGATTAAATCCTTCAATGGAATGTGCAGAATTTCCAAGTGCGTGAAAAAAGCACAGTGCTCTGATTTGCAGTGAAAAATCTGTCACTGCATAATTATGCTTCTCTCACAATAATCTAAAAATAATTTCAATTCAAAATCTTGCAAAGTTATATAAGTATATAAGGTATATAAGTATTCTTGCAGAATTTCTTTAATATCCTGCTGGTGGGAGTGCTGAATCCAGAGGGATTTAATGATATTTTGGATAGGGACTATAAAGGTCATGGCATAACATTTGACTTGCAGCTCTTGAGGTAGTTCAATGAGGATTTACAGGTGTGATTAGGATTATCCTGTTGTAAAGGCTGTCCTCTTTTCATCTTCAACTTCTTTTTTACAGATAATGTGATGTTTGCTTCCAGAATTGGCTGGTATTTAATTAAATCTATTCTTCTTACCTCCAGTGAAATGTTCCCTGTGCTACTGGGTGTAACATAAAAGTACAAAGCAAAATTGTGGTAATAACTGCTGTGGTATTTGGTTGTCTGTCAGAAAAAGGTCCTGAGTCCAAGTTCCACATTCCACGTTCCATGTTCCAGCTTTATTTTTGACCTTTTCTTGTCTGCCTGTTTTATATTCCTAAAAAGTCCACAGTAGTTCATAGTGCTGGTACTTGTAACTGATAATGTATTTAGCCAATGAAATTTGAGAGGAGAATGAGTGTGTCTCATACTGTTTGCATTTTTGTTTTGGTTTTAAGATGATATAAAGCCCAAAGCAAATAAAATCCAATTATATACATACATTTGAACTGCCAAATGAATTGGCAAAAGCTTCAAGACTTATGGGGATGCATGGCAAATAGGATTATGGATTTATCGAGGATTTCAGTCAGTGCATAATATGTCTGATATCATGGTGGAGATTAGAGTTAGTTAGATATCAGTTCACCCCCAGGAATCATTGAAAAGCAACATCTTTTTAGTATCTCCGTCCATTAGGATTCATATGCAGGCACAGTGACAATTTTAAAATGTGCACAATCAGTTGCTCTTTTGTTACCATTTACTAGGTTAAAATGTACATTAATTGCTAAAAACTTAAAGTAATGCATTTCTGAGTGAAATAGGTTGATTCTATTAATCAAGGTTTTATCAGATAGTGGGATGGTGAACTGGATCAATGATCTTGCTCAACAGGTCAGTGTGGCAGTTGAAGTTGGAAATAAGTCATTGTATTTTGGTTAATAGTGCTATTACTATTATTTGTAAAAAAAAAAGTAAAATAAAATAAAAAAAATCTTTATAGTTATTATAGTTATAAAAATATTAATTTATTTATTTTATGTCATCATAAATATTTTATTTTCATTAATTGAGGTCCATTTCATAAACATTTGTAAGCAGTGTCACTGTTGTTATTGAAAAAAGTAATTTATGAGAAATGACTCATTAATTTTCTAAAATTGCAATGTGTTGACTATATTACTTCCTGGGAAAAGTAATTTCATTTGTCTTTATTTTATTTCCATGTTGCTCTGTAAAATCCAAACATGTCTGTACCAAATGATTTATAAGATAATTAATGTATCTAATATTTAGAAGATATTTAGAAGAAAATTTAATGTATTGCTCTGAACACAGTCAGGTGTGTTTTATTAAAATAAACAGTTGATGCTGCATGAACACCAAGAATTTAGCCTGATGAGGACACTGTAATCTCTTGTATTGAAAATACACATTTGGCCCACATGTTCTAAAACAGATGTGGTCCACGTTTTGCTGATTTCTTTGCTTTGACCCAACAAATACATTGTGATGTTTTACTGAGTTGAATGAAGTGTGCTTGAGAAAATCACCAAATTATGTATCAATCAATCAATCAAAATTTATTTATATAGCGCTTTTTACAATGGACATTGTCACAAAGCAGCTTTACATAATCAGTATCAGACATTTTGATTCTAAGCCCAATGTGAGCAAGCCGAGGCAACAGTGGCAAGGAAAAACTCCCTCAAGGCTGGAGGAAGAAACCTTGGGAGGAACCAGACTCACAAAGGGGATCCATCCTCCTCTGATCAAACTACTGATACTGGTAGAGATTTACATCCTTAGTTAAATGTAAACATACAGTAGGATTTTAACCCTCCAGGACTGGTTTTTGGAGATACATGTTTTTGGAGATACATGTTTTTTTTTATTTTTTTTAACTGTGACAATATGCAGAATACAATTATGTCATTAGAAAATAAAATTTTCAATAAAATGTAGAATTTTTTTTCTGACTTTACTAAACTACAACTATGAACTGAATCAACTGTCTACTTTCAGAACATCAGTGGCGATTGCTTTAAGACTGCAAGGGAAGCTCAGCTTCCCCTAAAATGTCAAAAAATAAGTGATCAATAATATACTGTTGTGTGTACATGTCATTGACTAAATATGCGCTACAACGCGCTCAACTTTTGTTCAGAATCAGCTTCTTATCACTGGTAACGACACGGCTTTCCTCTCACTCATTCCTGCAGCTTCACAGTGCTTTAAACAGGGTGGACGCTCAGCCTCCACAGACTTCAATGGCAAAGCAAAGCGTGCAGCGAAACGAGACGAGTCATTGGATGAATCTTGGGCTTTGTCCCATCCATTGGACGCTCAGCGTCTCTGGGGGTCTATGGGGCAGTGGGCTGGCCTCGGCTGGCCCGGACGCTCAGCTTCTGCATGATGATTGGATGATGTGTCTGAGGCTGAATCCCTTTTTGATTGACAGCTAAATGAGCGAATCAGTGATCTTTTTGTGCAAACATACGTGGTAGCATTTTTTTTAAATTTTCATTCTGTTCTGAGTTGAACCGAAGACTTTCCTAATCCTCTTAGCGGCATTTTCTTTGTTAAAAACGACTAGCGACAAGTCAAGCTTTTATTTCTGGTGTTTTTTTGTAGCTGCTTGTGTTTGGAGACTGACTTCTATCACTCTTTCTGACTTCTATCACTCCTTCTGACTTCTATCACAGTTTCTGTCCAGCGGTAGCACTTACAGGCGGACACACTTCACACTAGCCTCGCGCCAGTAAAGAGCTTCTCCTGTTTTTAAAGCGGCTCAAGTCTTACACCCGCAACACCATGAGCCAAGGCCGTTTAAGCAGTCTAGCTCTGCTGGCCATTGAAAGGACACTAGTCAAGTCCCTGGAAAAGACGCCTTGTTGGTACGACAGGATCACAGATCATTTTCTTGAAAAGGAATGGAGGGTAGAATTTACGTATAAATAAACCGACACATTTTATGATGTAGCCCGAAATTGAGCTTCCCCTCCTTGAAAGACCAGCATCCGCCACTGCAGAACATGTAGTAATGCTTTACACTGATGACTCAAGAATAATGAGCAGTGCATCTTCTTTTCTGCCAACATTACAGGTATACCTACCTCTGCTTCTACACTTTGCCAGGGATTAACTTGCACATGTTTCCATATTTATTAAACAGGCACATCATCTGGCAAGATAGAGACAGCAAACAAGCAACACATGTTTGTGGAGGGCCTTCAAAGCTCCTCTAGTGTTCAGTTCTGGAGCTGTGAAGAAAACACACACACACACACACACACACACACACACACACACACACAGATGAAAAGATGTTGGTAATGAGACTGTGTTCCCTTAGCACCTGATTTCAAAAGCCAAAGCAGAGCACCCAACATCTGTTGGCAAATTCAACATTTGGTTGTCATCATTTCTTTTTTGGAGATCATCTACAACATTTAATGTTTTTATGTCAGTCAATTTCTGTTAATAATACAAAATTGCATCATCTTAATCATTTGTTGCAGTTACTCTTGACTTCCTTCCTCTTGCTGTGAAATGAAGATTGTTCAAAGATAAGAAAATGTACCTGAGGGAGACTTTCATTGAGGCATGTAGTTGATTTCATGCCAATGCACAAAAAGCAGTGACACAAAAAAACAACCTCAATCCATTGGCCACAATAATACCCCCAAAATGTTAAGATGTGTTTAATGTGAACCTGAAATAAAAAATGTTTTTACTTTGTTGCTTCATATCATAGGGTTTATGAAGTATGATCATTGTAATGTATCATTAAAAGTTACATTTCTTGCTTCTTCATCTCTATTTTGTCATCTCTAAAATTTTACGGGATCTTACTGCACTCATTTTTTAAACTACAACACTACAGTTTTTTTTTAATTTTATAATTCCTTATTAGTCCCAGAGTAGGGAAATTAGACCTCTGCATTTAATGCATCAGTGTAGTGAAACACACAGACTACTGAACACACAAGGCTGTGAGAACATGTCCCTGAAGTGGTGGGCAGCCCTATCCATGGTGCCTGGGGAGCAGTTAGGTGCTTAAGGGCACTTCAGTCATGACCTGTCTGGGGATTGGACCAGCAACCTTCCAGTCACAAAACCAGATCTCTAACCAAAAGGCCATATCAGCCAACTCACGTTCTCATGGCAAGTTCAACAAACTCAGTCTTTTTTAACTTGAAGTAAAATGCATTCTGATTCCCCATTCATGTTGACTTGACATATTCAGTTGTACTTGTAATAAAGTGTTACTTCCTTAAAGCAGAATGTAATCACATTACAGTAGCTTTGTGTTACCCTGAACACTCAACTCCTGCCTTTTTGTGTTTTCAGAAGAAACGGCATATTTTCGTAATTTATTCTTTATTCATCCCAACATCCAATAACTTTTTTTTTGCAGAATTTAATGTGCATATCCTGCAGCTATAATAGAAGTCAGAAATGAGTGTTCATGAGCAATTTTGAATGACGTGAACTTTTAATGACCTGACCATCTTTGCAAACCTGCAAGCTAATCACTGCAGAATTTTGAGTGGTGCAACACTGCCCTGGTTAATTCAGCAGATGTTTAGCACTCCAGACAGGCTCTTTGAGCCTGGCCTTTGTGTTTGTGTGTAATGAGATGACCGCCAATAGACACTGACCTTTAGCTTCAAAACTCCTGCCTTGTTAATGAGGTCCAAGTGGAGTGACGGAGCTTAAATCTAAAATCACACTCAATATCTTATGCTTTATATGACAGGGCCTGTCAAAGCAAGACGGGTTTGTTTGAAGTGCTGAAGCTGATAATAAATGCAAGTGTCATGGTGGACAGTTTGATCATCACTGTATGCTGTCACAGGCCAGTCCCTCAGATAACACTACACCATGCTCTAGAAAAGTGACTGCATGCAGGGAAATAGGGAAACATTCTCTGTTGATTTGGACTAACTTAATACCTGATGAAGGGCAGTTAAGAGCTTTCAGGACTAGAGTTGTTTTTAGGATCATAGCTACTTTATTAACAACATTTAGACCTTTTAGGCATGTTTGACTAGTCCACAGCCTTACAAAATGTATCAAAGACAAAATTTAGTAGCATGTACACAATAGCCAGCATAGCTATTACAACAACAAATTTCAAAAAGTCAATAACAAGGTTTGTCCATGTTTAAGAATGTCTAATTTTTCTCTGCTAATCAAATATATAATGATGTTGACTTTTGGCAATTTTTTAATAGGAAAGATGTGTATTCCCTCTACAAAAGTGCATCTCTGTCATCATTTTGTCAAGAAAAGGTGTAGTACTACCAGACACATACTTTAGTTGGCCCCCTGTTGATCTAATGTAATTCTGAGGGGTTATAAAGATGATGGCCATTGGATGGACAGCTGCTCTGAACTGGTCCAGAACGTACAGATTGCCAGTCTGCCTATGGGTAGTAACAAAAAAACATATAATATTGCAAAACTCTATTAAATGGTACGATCCTAGGGAATGGTCCAAGCACTGAGATGTACAAATCTCCAACATTCCACCTAAAACTGATCTGGATGTTTTATTATGTACAGTTTGGGTAACTCTTGTGAGTAGGACACTAAGCACATTAGATGTGACTGAAAACTTGCAGTGTACTTATTCTTGTGTTTGGACAGAGTGCAGTAAAACAAACTGACATATTTTTAGCCTACAGAAAGGTCTCCCAGTGGCGTGCTCTTTGGCAGTGGAGTTGAGCAGATGTGACTTCAAGTTCTTGCAAGATTCTGACTTTTTCTTCTTCATCTTCTTATAACAGTAATTATTATTATTGTTATTCATAATAAAAATAATAATACCCAATAATAAAATAATTATTAATTAACTAATTATTGATTAATTAACAAAAATCTGGGCCTAGATACAGATGTAAGGGACTAATTTGGCAACATTTTCAAAAATGTATTTTATCCATCATTCGTACATGTCCATCACCTAAATAAACAATAAAATACACATAAAAGTAAATAGTTCATTTTGATTCATTCAGTGTCAGTCTTACTATTTGTTCCTCTAGATTATTTGAGCATGTGAACACAATAGAAATTGCTGTTGTTTTAGAAGTTTGTATCCAGTATTCATGCTTCTCATTGCTTCATCAATCCAATTATAGTATATTACAGAGCACAGCATTGTCTAGCTAAAAATAAACAGATGAAAATGTTAGCAAGTCTGAAACTACCAGAGTGAAACAAGAATCTTACAGAAGCTTGTGCAGTTTAGAAACATATTACATCTTCTGGAAGCTTTCTGTAGACTGATGTTTGGAAAGCTGATGTTTGTTCAATATCCTATTTTGAACAAACATATTTATTTGAGTAGCATGTTTAAGATATAACTTTTCATTTTGCCCAGACAGCAAAATGATTGGCCCAAGTCTGACCCACTTCCTCCATTTTCATTTGGCACTCTTGCCACATGGATTAACAGCACTTGGTTTTATTGTTCCCGGTTGCCACATAAAGACCACAAAATTAGAGCCACATGAAAGTCAGATGCCACAAAATCCGAAACATATTTTTCATTAAAGCATTACAAATGTGCTAGGTCTGTTTTGTAATATGATGCCATGTATTTTATTGGCTGTTTTTTCATTAATTTTTGGTCACTTTTGGCACATCCAGTTTGCCTCTGCTAGTACAGCCATATCTGGTTCAGATCTGTTTTGAATATGTGGGCCACTTTAGCAGTCCTCCACTGACCCCTTGAAATTTTTGGGATTGAGAACAATAAACGCATCAGAACACCATGGTGATTGCTGACCTTAGCCTCTCTATGAACTTGTATGTAAATCTGTACTGCTGGTTTGTATTTCTAAGGCTGTTTATGTGGGAAACAGTTTTCCTGACCAAGCTCTATGTCCTATAGACCACTACATGATCAGGAACAAAATTCCTCATGAAAGTCAAGGTTTAGCCACTGGAGAAGGATTAAAGAGATATCCTTGGCTTTCACATACATTCTTGTCAAGAAGAAGGACAGTACAATTGAATGGAAATGGTATCACTCCAACATACTATACAGTGATTATACATTGGTCAGGTGGTCAGTTGATTTGAATGACACTAATGTGGTAACATGACAGTGTTGTAATCAACTATCTTTTACAAACTTTTCAAGCTGTCTTGCTTATTGGAATTCAAGTCAAGTTGATAGCCCTTTGGGATTAATCGTTATGACAGAAGATAAAGGAATGTTACATGTTTGTAACATGTAAAAAAGAAATACAGGTGTTAAAATTAATTTTAAATGTAACTTCTCTGGGTCCCTTTTGTATATATATACACGGTATATATATATAAATATTGTGCCAATAATCTTGTTTTTGACAGAATGCATTATTCCTAAAACCACTGTCTAGTCATTTCCATAGTTCCATTCTGTTTATAGTTTTTATGATGAATTTACTATGAACAGAGAAAGTGTATGCACTTCCTTCTGGTTGATTTGAGGTGGAAAATTGCACTCATAATATCAGCTCTGCCAAAGTACCAATTAGAGTTGAAATGTTTATGCTATCTACTTACTGCCACTCATTTTTTTGGATTGAGTTCAAAAATATTCATCATCAATACTCAGAGAAAAGGGACATCAAAAAAGCAGATCTCCTTAATATCTCTGTACTTTCTCATAGACAATGACATCAGATGGAAAGACAGAGGACACTTTAGCATAAGTCTGCTGCTCAAGTGTGTCTCCTGAGATAAAGACCTCAGTAATCTCATGTGTCTCCTCTTGAGTTATCATACAGATCTCAATAAAGTCTCACACTGTGTTCTGATATGCCAAAATAATTCTTGTTTACTATAGTCAGAAGTCTCAGTATGAACTCAAACATTTCTCATTTAGAACTAAGAGTCTTTTCAGTGGCTGTGAATGACTATATTATTGGACCATTTTATTCACCTTAATAACTGTATATCTAATGAATATATAAGTTCATGTTTCAATTAATGTTTTATAAAGCAGCTATTTTGCAGGATCTTTGATCCTTGATCAAATAAATCATCATCTGTCAGTGGAAGCTCAGATAAACCAAACCAAATTCATGGATTTTTCCCACTTTTTCTGAATCAATTTAAGTGAAAATTAGAAAAGAAAATCAATCTATAAACATCCCCAATAAACTACTCTATAGGCAGAAAAGGAGGCAATCATATTAATCAGTAGAGTATGTTATGTAAGTTCATTACAATCCTCAGTAAACACTCTACAGACTAGGACACATTAGTCCATAAACAACCTCAATAAACACTATTAATTACTAGAATTGGAGATATGTGCAAGCATTTTATGAGTATGTCGTATCGTATGTAGTGAAATAAGTGCTATAAAACTAGCTTAAAACACTTATCCACCATATTCTGATAACATGGTACCTTGCCTAAATGAATATAATAGTTGTTTCACTGCTGAAGTTTTAAAAATACTAATAAATTAAATACAAATAATTAAGCTGTCAGGCATAGCCTTTAGAAGATTAAATCTGTTAGAATTTTACACATTTGACGTGAGTATAAAATGAATCTGAATGTGGACACACCAGGGTCAGGAGTGTCCAAAAAAGGGAACGTACAATTAACACAGAGTGAACAGAAAGGCAGACCCTCATTAACCTTTAATGACTTGATGAGGCAGAGAGGGGAAGAGAATGGAGATGAAGTGGACACATTACATTTATACTGGGACTATGTGTGTTATGAATTATAATCAGGTAATTAGTTTCTTAAGCACATACAGGAGAAAGCATGAACGACCTGGACTTATTCTTAAGCTGCAGTTTCTTCTCCTTTTTTCCCTTTTTAGCATGATATCAGCTTTGACAGTACTGTTATCACAAAAAACTATGATCATAGCCAAACATGCATCGTTTTGTTGTGGCCTGTGAGCAATCAGACATGTTTCTGTGGGCATTTTGATGAAAAGTTCTTCATGTCATTCAAAAAAGTGTATTATTTTGGTCAACAGTAATGCTGGCAACTGCATCACAATATTTTCAGCTTTTTTTGAACTCACAGTTAAATATTTAGTCTAATTTAAACTAATCAAAATTAAAAAGTGATCAAATTAAGTTGATAAAACATTGAACAAGTTGAAAAAACATCAAAACATTTATTTTTGGCTGCAATCCAGGTTTATTTGAATAAATTCCAAACAAATAGAACAGCACAGTTGTGTCCAACTAAAGGGTGACCTTTTGTGACACAAAAACAACAGTTGTGAGACAATTTTGTACAAAGTTATTTATTGATAACACAACCCAACTTAAACAATACACTATGAAACTCAAAATAAAAATGACACTGAGGTGATACAGGCAAAACATACACACAGAATCACACACAATAACAAATCAATGACTGACACAGTAAACACAATCAAAGGGGGAGACATAACAGGTGCAAGACATTAACCTGGGAGGAAGACGTGACAAGGTGGGGACATGAGACATCGGACGTGGTGGGGTGGGGAGGGGAGAGTGACACGTTCAGTGCTTTGCAGCCTTTAAAATTTAGACAAAAAATTGCATCAGTTTCACAGTGAATAGTGACATTATATTACAAATCATAAAACATTTCAGTTCATTAAAAATGTTATTTTACAAAAGCAATCAACATTTTGCATCCATTTCAAATAGTTGCTGATTAAAAATCCCAAGATTTGATTGTGCCTAAAAAGTATATTTGACTGTTAAGAGGTTAATTTCAGATATATTTGACTTTAGTACAACTGATAAGACTCATGGATTACACATGGTTTACACAATGTTTTTGCTTCGGTCTCACAACCACTAATATAAATCTCATGTGTTTTCAAACTCTCAAAGATGGTTTGCTTGTCTGACTTATGCACTGTGTCACAGAATCATCAGATACTGGGCTCAGCTGTGTATCTGCAGTGCATCAGCCAATGTTATTGGCCAATACTGCCCCAGTAAATTAAAGCCAAATGCTGAATTTGTGCACTGACATTTAACCAAAAATAAAAATCAAGCAGCAGCTAACCCTATATGTAGCAGAAAATGTATTTTGATTGCATGTAATCTGTTTGCAATAAGAAATAAAAAGATGCAGTTTGTTTGTTTGTTTGTAAAACACAGTGTCAAAGCAGTAATACACTAAAATTAGTGCACAAGTTGTAATGTAGCACTAGGGACAAAGTAACTCACTTCTTATTGCTTTCATTTATTACTGTAAATATGCAGTAAAAGTGGTGTGCAGTGCAGTCGTGTCCATTCTGTATAACTTATTTTATACCCCACTCATTCGTGCTATAAATCTCTGAATGCAAAATTGCCACAGTCTTCCAACTGCAACTGAAGACAACTTCAAAACCAATGTAACTTTTATTTCCTTACTTCAAAATCCAGTCTACAGCAAAAATATTTAGTTATTCAACGACAGAAACATGAAATCATTCAAATTCAGATGTTTAACAACACAAGCTAATTTCACATGTATACAGTATCAGCTGAGCAAAACTATTTAACTAAGTAAATGCAACACTCACCAGTCCATTACAGCTTTAAAATCCATCTTCTGCTTATACGTGAAAGTGTTGGATTCTACGGAAAGTTCTTAGCTTCACAAATCAATGTACATATGAAGGCCATTCTTACTGTAATTTAGCTGTAATTCCAATCTGTCCCAAAGAACAGAGAAAGAAATGGGAGGTGGGAGCCCTGCTGTTTATCTTGAAACAAGTAAAATTCTCACAAAATAGTTTGTTGTGGTTGGTATAGTGTAGTGGGTACCACCACTGAAATGCCAATCATACAACAGTATAATAAATTATTGGGCAAGACAACCAACACTACATTTGCTGACAAATGTAACATGACTGAATTGTAAGTGCTCTGGACCAAACGTAAAAATTGAGAATTTTACTTAAAAACTGTAATGAAGGCAGCACATTGGCAAAATTTATATGTGAAGTAGCTTTCTGTTGAGAATTCAACAGAAACAAACTACAATTTTATCATGGTAGCCCAGAAGGAAAATGTAATTTAAAACAAGAGCATTTTAGGGGCCAAACTCAGCAAACAAAGGGCCCAGAGTGGCTCAGCGGGATAAGTAAGTAAGTAAGTAAGTAAAATTTATTTATATAGCACTTTTCACAGACACAGGCCACAAAGTGCTTTACAAAGGAAACATACAAAGCATTTACACAACAAAATGAAGTACACACAAACAAAAAAATAACATAAAAGAGAATAAGAAAAAATGAACTAAAAAATTTACGAAACATACAAAGGAAACATTTCGTGAAACA
>BRDA01015295.1:0-15086 GCA_036984385.1 Crenuchus spilurus | reverse complement strand
TCAGATAATCAAAATGTAGCTTCTCATTGCATAACTCTGAGTCTCTATGGTTATGGTTGTTAAATCTCTCAATCACTGTCTCTTTACGTCGGCGTCTCTGCGTCTACTGGGGTGTGAGCGTGCGTGTGTGTCTCTCTCTCTCAGCGTCTCTCCCCTCTCTCTCGTGTCATTCTCTCAGCGTCTCTTAAGAACAGAAAGGACCGCCTCCAAACCACACCGATTGGATGCCAGAAAACCCATCGTGGAGCCAATCCATGAAGAAGGGGGCGGGGCCCATTGATGACAGAATCTCAGAGGACAGTTCAGCAGCAGAAACGTTCAGGGCATGTAACAATAGCCAATGCCACAATATGTAGTAAAGCTCTTATATATTCTTCTAACTTAAAAAGTCCAACTCTTCCAAGTCAGAATGTATTTACATTCATGTCTTTAAACAGATGTTCTATCATTCTACAGAGTATTTATGCACTATTATGCGTTGAGTTATGAACCCTGATTCAGCAGTCGGAAGGACAGGGCTGTGGTCTTACATGGTGGTTGTAACCAGCAGAGTGTTTATTTGGATCCTGTCGTGATTGATAGATGTGTCTAGACTGAGAGGACAGTACAGCTGAGGCAGGCAGTAATCAGAAAACTCCCACAGAATCATATCTAATTACTACCACAGGCATGTCCAAACAAATGAGCTCAAGGGCTGGTTTTCTCTGTACTGTAGGGCAGCCTGACCAGAATAAGCTATTACTTCCCCTCACTTTCCCCAAAATAATCCTCCCTCCCTTTCTCTCACTCTCAATAAAGCTGTTACACCACTTCTCTCTTTCCACTCATGCTTGTCATGTTCTGCAGTAATCATACAGGCTAAGCTTTAAATTACACACTAGTGTCTAAACATGACGGTGTATTCATAACGCAAGGCTATGTATGTGTGTTTCCACCAGTTTTCAAACAAGTGGTGAACATAAATCCTGTGCTTGGATATTGTTTCATAAGAACAGTATAGAGCCATCATGTAATTATGAGGGTCAAGCACAGAAGCACTGGGGCAAATCAAGTCTTCCTCTAGGAGAAGAGGGGAAACCCCCTCTGAGATGGATGCTCACGTGGTCTGGGCTGAATCAAATTTGTGGTGCCTTGTGGTTTCTTTGATATTCCTACCTGGAAGATGATTAGAGAGAAAAAACAATAAAGCTGATCAATGTACTCCAGAAACTCCACAGCAGGGGTACCCAAACTTTTGGCCCACTGCACTGACAACAAAAGCTCCAGGTCCTAAGAGGTTTTGAGCGACATGATAGTTTGACACAATGACACTTAATGCTCTTACTTACTTACTAATTTAATCTTCTGCATTCTAGAAATATATCAAGAGCTACTGATTTTCCAGCCATTTTTAACTGAGCTTCCTTCACCCTAATCAATCTAAAAATAATCTCATTCCACACCTATCATTCCCCTAAACTCCACCCAGTGGCCATCAGTGAGGTCAAAGGTCATCTCCTACATTATGCTGGAGTCAGGTCAGTTCAGCCACAGACAGTGATGTCACACCTGCTTCTATAGCTGCAGGGTTTGACTGCTCATGTCACAGTGGCAAATACTGTGCATTCATCAAAATGAGCTTGGTCACTATGTGCAATTCGGCTAATCCAGACCGTATGTTGCCCAGAGGAAGTGTCTAGTGGAAGTAAAGCTAAAGCAGAAATGGTGGCAGTAGCTTGCATGACCCCAGGTCAAGTAATCGCTTGGCTTGTCTCCACACATCTCACTTCATAAATCAAGCATATCTACGGTAAGCCTAAAGGCACAAAAAGGCTGCACTTCCAAAGTTGCTGGCTGCTGCTTTATAATAATGGAATAAAACAATATATCAATAATCAATTATTTCAATCATCTATTTTCTGAACTAATTAATTAGTTACAACTCTGAATTGCATTTCATTTCTGCAGTTTGTGTTTGCACAGGACAGCCTGTTTAATAACTTTCACTAGTAATGTGGGCTATAAAGTGTTTATAGAGTGTAATATCTGTGTAATAACTGTGTCATACTGTGACTCTGAAAATGATGCTACTACACTTGTACTTAAATAGGGGTACAACTCTGTGTAACACTGTGTCAATTATTGTACCATGTTACCTGTTATAAACATGGCTGCCCTGAACCTGCTCTAAGCAGCCTAAACTGGTTTGTTTCAGGAACACAAAGCAGTCTCATTCTTCATCTTATGTAAGATGCAATTTATAGAAAGATGAAAAATGCTCATATTATGTAAAATACTTTATTGCTCATTTAAGAGATTTCAGACTTTGCATAACATATTCTCTTTGTATTATGTACATGATTTAGACCTGTGGATTGGACAATGCAGTTGTTGACTGATCATATGAAATTGAAATAAAGGGAACATTTTTTGCTGAAGCACCCCTGTAATTGATAAGATGTAGTTTTGTCATTAAGCTGTACATATTTTTTAGTGGCTCAAAACACTGAATCATAATTCTAACTCTACTGTTCTCTATTAAACCCTTTTTCATATGCTAAAGTGTGAATGCATGGCTTTAATCCCTTAACCTGGGACATTCTGGTTGTGAAAGAGCCTATAATGGAATTATAAGTTAATAGGCTAGTTTGCTTTTGGGCATGTTCCTGTTTCTGGGGGCTTCTCGCTGGGTGGCTAAAACGAGTGTCAGTAGGGGGTAGAGTTATGTGTCTACTATGCTCAATACTGTAACTATTGTTTCAGAGTTTGTGAAAGCTGTCTGTGGCATGCACATGATGTAGGTCTTGTTAAGAACAGTTGCTTAGCCCTCTGACCTTGGTGAGCTGTGGAGGAATTTGTGTGTAATAAACACTTCCCTCTCTGGCAGAGCTGTCAGACAAGCAAGGTTTTACATTGCCCTTGTTCTCTTCCTGAAAGCATAACGTTCAGTGAAGGTGGTGGGGGCCCAGTCTCACACCATCATCTACACTCCTGTTAGTTTTTTTACATTTTAAAATGACTTAAAACAACTTTATTTAGTAATACAAATATATGAATATTCAGAATTCATTGTATATGGCAGATAACCAGGCAAAATGTTGAATAAATAATATAATTACAGTTATTCTTCAGTTCTCTTTAATTTATCATTAATATACAGTGGTACCCCTACTTACAAGCATCCCTACTAACGAGTATTCCAGGTAACGAGTCGAGATCTCAGAATATTTTTGTTCCAGGTAACAAGTAAAATTCCAAGTAACAAGTAGCGTAAATTAGTTCAAGTATGCCAACTGCTAGGGGCGCGGCAGTCGTAGCATCCCCTAGATGCTAGCGTAGAAGAAGAGGTCAGTCATTACCTTTGACCGCTGTCCAGTGAAAGTGAAAGTGCTAGTGAAAGCGACACAAAGTCGTACGCCCGTCCTCCTGTCCTCCTTAGCTGCCAGCCTACACGAGCACCGTCATCATCTCGTTTATGTTTTAAATACCCATATAAACACATTATTTAGCATATTAAAGTATACTGTATATTGGCCGGCTGACACGGATTAATCAGTTTTACATGTATTCTTATGGGGAAAATGCATCCAGCTAACGAGAAAACCAGCTAACGAGCTCAGCTCCTGCACAGATTAAACTCTGTTACCACTGTATTATTGAACAATTTAAGAGTTTTATTTTAATAGGTGTTACATTATTATAAATTGATGTAATAACAAATTATAATCACTATTATATTTGAATATTATTTTGTTCATAATAGTTTTTTTTTTATTATTATTTTATTATTTATTATTTATTTTATTATTTCATTATATTATTATTATTATTTATCAGTTAATGATAACAATATTGATTTATTAATGTAAAAAACCTCTTGGTGCCTGTATGTTAATAAGTTATTATTATGTTTAACTACTATAATCCGTTTTAGAATGAGTGACTTCTTGTTTATTTGTCACATTGCACTCAGCTTCCAGTCTCCAGAAACTGATGCAAATTTACTGCTAATTTGGGGGACATAGGCTGGTGGTTAGGGACTGGGTCATGTGACCGCAAGGTCACCAGTTCATTTCCCTGGTAGGACATGACTGAAGTGCTTTTAAGTAAGGCATATAACCCCCAGGCGCCACAGATGGGGCTTCCCAAGCACATGTGGTCATTGCCCCCTAGTGTGTTCACTAATGTGTGTGTATATGATGAATGAGTTAAATGCAAAGGTCAGATTCTTCTGTGTGCAAGCATATTGGTCAAAGATTGTGCACTTTCACTTTCAAATCTAAAGTCAAGTCCTAGAGTCAAGGCCACTGGGCAAAGCTCTATTTCTGCAGTGACTCACTAAGACCTCACATTCAGAATTGCTTGTCCTTCACACTGACTGAAACAAACGTTTATGGTTTGTTTCTGTCCTCTGCCCTGATGTGAGCACAAAGACTTTATGGGAGTGAACTCATGAAGGAAACCTCAGGAACCAGGACCACCAAGATTAACGTAGCTCAGGCTGAACAGAATACACTGCAGATGGCCAACTTACACCTAATGTCTTTCAATAACATAGGAGGAACATAAATTCACATTCTCTCTTAAATGAGACATGCTCTTTTACTGCCGGGAAGCCAGACGTGCTTTTTTAAAAGCTGTATCGGTTGAAGACATTGCATTTTGGAAGAACATTTTAATATGTGGTAAAGGTTTTAGTATACAAGACTGGCAATGACCTGATTATAAACAGCTTGAATATGAAGAGGACTATGTAAGACCTCAAACCCAAGGATGCTTTACAATTAACACACTCCATTTACACACACTCAACCAGCACACTGCGTACTCTCAACCAGAAGCGACCGTCCACCTGGAAGACTGCATCAAGCACTAGAGGGATCACCCAGAACAAGTGCCAACCGTATCTGGGCAAACATACATACACACAGACATGCACGTTCATTCACACATACACACTCCAGTGCAATTTTAGAGTATACAATTCACCTGATCTCCATGTTTTTGGACTGTGGGAGGAAACCGGACTCCCGAGAGGAAACCCACGCAGACATGGGGAGAACATATGTACTCCTGTTTGCACCCTTCTTGTTCCTTGTATATACAGTATACCCTTACCTTTCTCTTTGTGTGGCTTCACTGTACTCTTTCCCATCTCTCACAGACCTTTATGAAAAGCATTAAATCTGGAAGCTTTCAGCATTGTGGAGGACTCATCACACCCATCACATGGTCTCTTCACCTGCTGCCTTCTGTTAAAAGATACCACAGCATTCAGACTCTCACTGCTAGATTGTCCAACAGTTTCATCTCTCAGGCTGTCAGACTCCTCAACACACACAGTCTGACTCTCAAAAACCACACACAACTGCACACTTGCACATCACTGTGATATTGCCACCAGTCAATCACTCAGTACTGTGTACTGACCATCATTACATTTGTCCTGTCCTGTAATGTGTGGGTTTCATCCCACAGTCCAAAAACATGGAGATCAGGTGAATTGGCTACTCTAAAATGACCCTGGTGTGTGTATGAATGTGTATGTATGTATGTTTGCCCAGATATGGTTGGCACTCTGTCCTGGGTGATCCCCCTAGTGCTCGATGCAGTCCTCCAGGTGGACGGTTGCTTCTGGTTGAGAGTACGCTGTGCGTGATTGGCTGCCGCTTCTCACTGGTGTGTATGTGTGTGGTTGAGTGTGTGTAAATGGAGTGTGTTGATTGTAAAGCGTCCTTGGGTATCTAGAAAGGCGCTTATATAAGTGTAACATTCATTCATTCATTCATTCATTCTTGAACCTTGAATCTCTTCTATGGCTCCGTTGCTGTCTATATCTCCACAGTTTTGTTTTGTGATGTTTTAATAAAAGTCCACTGGCTGGCATTTTCAATGAGCATCCATTGCTGACAATCTGCTTGAATGATGAGTTCTTTCTTGAATTTATTCCTCATCACATAACTTTTCACACATCCAGTGTGGACTGGGTTAATGAATCTAGACAAAACAGTGCTTTCCACATGGAAAGTGGTAATCTTCCAATGCACTGTGATAGATCTCATTAATATTAATATTAGTATAATGTCCACTGGATGCAAACACACATAAGTCAATAACTGGACCAAATGTGTGTACATCATGTGTGAGAAATGGACTGATTCTCTCACTGGTGTGAATGGGATTTGGGCTTCTGCTGCCTGAATAAAGGAAGAATTAATCCCCCAAACGATGTAGTCATATCTTTTCAAATGCTCCTGTGTGACAAGGAAGGACAGCAGAAACACAGCTGCTTTTCCTCCAGAATTCAGTTATGACTGGAAAGACCCGAGTGAGTGGTTGATTGTTGATGTACTTACATTAATGATGTTGACCTCATGTGGTAATAAACAACCTATTTCTCAAAATCCAAGTTTAACCTTATCAATATTTGAGAAATGTGGCAACATTAATCACATATTGTTTTACAAAGACACAAATTCAAATGGATTTCACAGTGAGTGCCCTTGTAACACCCACATTCAGTCAGCTAAAGAGAAGAGAAGCTTTCACATCCATTGTTGTGCAGGAACATTGTAAATGCAGTGTAAAGCTGGCTTTTCATGACTAAATTGCATTTGAATTGCATAATATACAGCATCCTCACCATCAAGTTGTATGATAATTATATGCTTCATGCAACTTACAGTGTGCAACACATTGTATGAAAGTTTTACATCATAATTTATTTACAAAATAAATTAGTCAAAACGTCTATCAAGTTGAAAATAATAAATGTAAATAAAATAATACAATAATCATTTGAATTAAAGGACACAAGTGCACCATAATTACTTATGTTGAATATGATTTTTGTCTAATCTCTTTAACCATTTACAATTTAGCAACCACAGGTTCAAAAGAATGCTTTTCCAGCCAAATAATTGAACATATCAGTCATTCTTATTTAGTCATGTTTTATCTGCATTACATGCTGGCCAGTCACTGTAAATGGGCAGACTCTTCAGATTTATAGTTCTTTTGTGATGATTAGCCAGGTCAGCACATTTGCAGGTCAAGAGTTCACACCATCAATTAACCTGCAATAGTCCATTATAAATGAAAACACAGACAGAGTGACTTGTGTTAAATTTTTACTACTTAGAAATGGGCAGCATTTAGGCACCAACTGGGGTTCTTTTTAATGGAATACAACGGTCACTAAAAGCTTGAGAATGCCTAAACAACTGTAACTGCATATTTCACAAACATGAACACGAACAAAATGATTCCAAATGGTGGTGATTTAACCACTCATGCACCACCACCTCTGCCGGCCTGTAAAACAGACTTTAATTGAGTCAGGAGTGGGAGCAGCTAGTCTGGATGGAATTAAAGCCTGAGTTAGCGTAGCATTGAGCTAACCACTAGCCGGCCCCAATTACAGCACAAGAAATCTTCATCCGTTCACAAGGACGTGAACAAGCCTAACAAGCTGATTGACTCCAGATGTACAGACAAATATTATGTCCATGAAAACAACGTTCTGACACTTCTCATTTGCAGAAGCTCAGAGAGGGCCCTCAGTAGACTGACTGGCATTTAACGTGTATGTTTATTCATCTTTAGCCTTGTCATAGACTAAATATCTGAGGTGGGAGGACAAAGAAAGATGAACTTCGACCCTGAGAATCTTTTCTTCAGCTGATGTGGGGTAAGTATTGGAGATTTGGGGGAGTGTGATGGTAATGGCTGTTTCAACAGGAAAACACGTTCAGGCTAAAACCAATATTGTGTTTCCCTGTTTCCTGCCATTATAAGTTTGGAATTTGACAGGGTGACAGCTCGTCAGAACAGAGGCTCTCACACCAGCAGCCTGTGGAGCACACATCCACTCGGCTCAGTGCTTTAAACATATGCATATTTGTTAATGGCATTGATTTTATTAATATGAAACTGTAAACACTGTTTGGGCAAAATATAAATAAATAAAAATAAAAAGAATAATGTTAGCTTAACACATGCAATTTTATAATATCTCTTGCATTGTTTTATTTAGTCAGTATGCTTATGCTAGTTGCACTGGTATACTGGTAAACTTTTCACTACACCATTGCATAGATAAGTGCTACATCATCTACTGTGAGTTTTTGGTGCTGTCATTCGCATTGTGATGTATGTTTCACACACTTTTGTATTTATTATGTTATTTGCTTTCTTACTTCTGTTGTGCAGCAGCACGATCCTGAAGGGACATTTCATCCTTACGCTGTGTAGTTGTATATAGCTGAAATGACAATAAACCTGTTTATGTATATATACCTGAATTTCCTGCAAGGGATTAATAAAGTATCTATCTATCTATCTATCTATCTATCTATCTATCTATCTATCTATCTATCTATCTATCTATCTATCTTTAGTATTGGGAGAAGGCTCTGAGTCTTTATAATTGTGGTGGGTGAGTAGGTAGGTAGGTAGGTAGGTATGTATGTAGATAGGTAGATAGGTAGGTAGGTAGGTTGGGAGAAGGCTCTGAGTCTTTATAATTGTGGTGGGTGAGTAGGTAGGTAGGTAGGTAGGTATGTATGTAGATAGGTAGATAGGTAGGTAGGTAGGTAGGTAGATAGATAGATAGATAGATAGATAGATAGATAGATAGATAGATAGATAGATAGATAGATAGAGAAAGAGAGAGTCATAATTTTTTCTGTCTTTTTTATTATATTTGTCATATTGGGTTCCAAATGTGAAACAGTATGACCACATGGACATTTTAAAAAAGATGATTTCTGCCTAAATTCCATCACATTACTATCACTGCTGGAGCTCATCCTCCATCAGCACCACTGAACCCAAACCACAGAAATCCAGTTCAACTCCTTCTCGTTTTAATTGCCAGTTGTAAATGTGTGATGAGGAGAGTACTGGAGACGCTGTGAATGTCACCACTCCCACATTCTTAATCCAGCTCAGTTAAGGCTCTCAGACTTTGTAATTGGATTTGAGGTTCGTTGGCGCTTGCATGTATACAAACACATATTGTTTGCTTGCTTTACACACCCAAAGAACTGCAGCCATACACTCACACCCTAAACCTCGAACCACAGGAAAAGTGATATGAGAGGAAAGCTAGCAATGCATAAAATCTTCTGGAGTAACCCTGGAATAAACTGTTCCTTTAATAAAAGTCACTGATGCACAAACATTAGTAAGGTTTTGAATTCAGTTTGTATGTTTAATTGCTACATATTAAGATAAGAGATAAGATGAAATAATCCTTTATTAGTCCCACAGT
Organism: Crenuchus spilurus; assembly: GCA_036984385.1. Taxonomy (NCBI): domain Eukaryota; kingdom Metazoa; phylum Chordata; class Actinopteri; order Characiformes; family Crenuchidae; genus Crenuchus; species Crenuchus spilurus. The sequence goes on along the minus strand of BRDA01015295.1, from coordinate 5,833 downwards.
GAGGAAAAAGTCATGAAAGTTCATATGCTATAATGTTCTTGTTCATTTTGTTGTATATATATTTATATATATATTCATTTATTATACTCATTAATGCATTAATAATTAGATGGATGAACAAATACATATAAAAAGTCATTCACAAAGTGGTTTGATGTGAAATGCTCAAATCCAGAGAAGCGTATCAGAATTGTTCACAGTGGTGATGATGGGAACCTGACTTTCAACGCTTTGAATGCTTCTAAAAGGTACCTCGCAGAAACTCATGGTATGAAAGGGCTACAAATACACTGCCAGATGCATGAAACCTGGGTCTTATCACCACCTTTGCAAAGAATCTGGAATATATGAATTCTGTCTTAAAAAGTCATTGATTATGTTATTTAAAAATGAGTTCACTATTGATCAAGTGTTTGTTAGATTATTTCATTTTGCCATGAAATGTTTAAAAACATGCTCAGAAATTTACAGAGAATTTTTTCAACTAAAATAGTAACATGACAACTTATGTGTTAGACCAGTTAATTAGTCTACTGATTTATTAGTTCAGTTTTCCTCTGTTATGCAGCCTTTAAACATGAAATTCTTTGGGCTTTACTGGACACCAGAACTGGCTTTACACTGTGAACTATTTACTCCTTAATTCCTCTTAACTTCCCTTTACCCTTTACCCCTTACAGCACTAAGATGATAGTAGTTCCTAATATCTTCATTTCAAACCAAATCACATTTAGTGTTGCATCATATTTACACAGGTGTGCAGGGGAGTGAAAATCTTAGGTGTGTAGTCTCTTGCAGTACTTAAATGCAACAAAAAATACTTTAAAACACAAAATATGTATCTATTCAACAGTACTGCACAGAGTATACAACAGAAAAAATAAGGTTAGGATATATGTATCAGGTGAAATTTACCTTTATTAATTAATATTAGATTATAATTATGATTAATATGAGAATAGTTTATAGCTTAGATATATGTACTGTCTATAAGTCCTAACTAATGATCAGTGAAGATATATCAATAACGGCCATTTATTGACATGAAGTTAATTTTAACCCTTCATTTGAAATGTTACCAAGTATTCCATAAACATTTACACTTTCAAATAATGCATGTGGTCATATGTGCACACAGTGAGTATTTTATAATGGTATTGAATGTAATTTAATCAATCAGATTGTAAATGTGGAACTATCTATTTTTTAATCTGAAGTCATGTGGAAAGGCTGGATGCTCTGTCCATGTATCAATTCTTATTTATAGGGGTGAATTCCTATTTTTAAAAGGACTAGGTGATAAGATCTAGGTAGACCATAGTCAGATCCACCCTCCCCTTCCTCATTTTCATAGACCCCCCCCCCCCTTCCTCTCTCCCTTTCTGCTCATGGACGTAGGTTTGAACAATGGTGCATTCTCCTGCTGTAATGCTCCATCCCAGCTTGTGGCTTGGCAGGAGCAGAAGCCCTCCGATTTCAACCACATGTTCTCCTCTCTAATCAACACAGCCAGGCTGAGAGAGAGAGGAAAGTGGGTCTGAGTATTGAAAGATAGATAGAAACAGAAGAAAAAGGATCCCTAATGTTCAGCAAAGAGGCATGAAAAGTGCAAATATAAATTGTAATATGAGAAGAACAAAAATCGACATTGAGCAAAAGAGACAACAGTTCATTACTTTTACTGTCACAAGGTGGCCAGAACAGACCTAACACGCTAAAGCAGCATGAGAGAACATCTGTGTTAGTCATACAATTACATTTTCAAATTTTCCTAAACATACTTGATTAGCTAAAACAATCATGTTAAAACAAATGTGCAAAGTTTCCTTCTTTAGTTTTGCAGTGGAGCTGTGATACTAATATAACTAATAGCTTTTGGACATTAATAGTTAATCATACATTTGTCACTGTTATTAAATATTCACAAAGAGATTTGAGAATATGATCAGCATCTTCACCTACAAAATAGACAAAACACTCTGATGTGGTCTGACATGCAGTTTTCACAAATTACACACATCTAAAATTATTGTTTCCCCAAAGTGTTACACAGACTTTAGTTCAGCACAAACTCAACAACAACAGAGTCAGAATAGTAAGAGTGTCATAAATCTATATTCTGATTAAATCTGCACTAAACTGTGCTGATATATTGTGAAAAAAACACTCTAACCATTTCTAGCCAAGACTTTTGAGCTCAGAACTGAATAAACAGAGGTGTTGGCTACACACTGCTCATTACGCTGTTATATAAGCTGCACACAGACGACTTTTCATTGTGTCAAAGTGTCATTTTGTCAGTGTTGTCCCATGAAAAGATAAACTTAAATATCTGCAGAAATGTGAGGGGTGTACTCACTTTTGTGATACACTGTATTGCCATGTGTTTGTTTTCAGTCATTGTCACTGTTTAACTCCCTCGCATTTCCACAGTCTTTGTCTGTCATTGTATAGCAAACCTTGCCATGTTTGTCATCACATTCATGTTTTGGTCACAGAGTGATGATGATGATGATGATATACACTACCGCTCAAAAGTTTGGGATCACCCAGGATTTTCCATGACAATCTATAATTTTATTTCAGAAGGGCCCTATTATTCATTCATTCATTCATTCATTATCACACCCGCTTAATCCTTATTAGGGTCGCGGTTAGTCCCCTACCCCCTCACTGGGCGCAGGGCAGGGCAGTACACTATTCAACTAAGCCCAGGACAGGGCGCCAGTCCATCGCTGGGTGAACACACACACACACAGACACAGTCACACCTACGGACAATTTTTTTTTTTAGAGTACCCAATTCACCTGACCTCCATGTTTTTGGACTGTGGGAGGAAACCGGAGACCCCGGAGGAAACCCACGCAGACACGGGGAGAACATGGAAACTCCGCTCAGATGGGGAATCGAACCCAAGACCCCAGCGCTGAGAGGCGAACGTGCTGACCACTAAGCCTATTATTATTATTATTATTATTATTATTATTATTATAAATTTATTTATTTATTTTCTAGACTATAATAAAGTCCACGGATGCTGCTGCTCCAGATACTCAGTCTTCTGTGGTAGAAAGGTAGACACAGTAGGACAGTGTCACTGTGTTTAGTTCACAAGTTGTTGATGGTGAGTTTAGAAGAGTTTAGAAGCTTTACTACAGCTGTTTAATCTCCACCAGAAGTTTAACTCATTGTGTGAGAGACATCACTGGACACGACTCTGTCCTACCTCACTCTTCTAACAGAAACGTTTGAGTATCTGATGCAGCAGAATTTGTGGATTTTATCATCAAGTCAAAACAAAAACACACATAAATAAAAGTCCAGGTTGTCACAGATGTTCAGTTTAATGTGTGATCCCAAACTTTTGAGTGGTAGTGTAGGTCTATAGCCAAGCCACAGTGTTTCAGTGTTTGTGTCTTGTGAATAAAGTCTTGTTTTGGGATCCCGCTGTCTTTCGTCTCCTCCTGGTCACATCCTACTGACATTTACTTAGTGTGTGATCATTTAAGCATGCACTTTGTGTGATGGTTGACAATGTATTAACATTTCCATAGACTGTTATCTTCATTAGAGATGTAGCTGCAGTGCCAAATTAAAGGAACAAACATGCATTGAATTAATAACTGCATTGATCAACAAACACCTACTGAGCTGAGGAGTTTGCATCAGGCTGAGAGCAGCTGTCTCTGCCAGACAGCTCTGAGTGATTTCTCAGTTGTCTGACAGCAGTTTGTCTGTCTGCTTGGGCCAAAGCCGATACATCTGTAACTGTGGAGGTTCACCGTCAGATCCAATCAGAGATAGCCAGCATGGGAAAATGACAGGCCTTATCTGAACCTTCCTGCTCTTTGTGTTTATCTTTTGAATGTCAGGATTTTTTTGCAGTAGGATATTCTCCATGACTGCAATTCTAACTTGGAATTATTCACTGTTATTAGTGAGGACTAAATGCATTTGTGACATTTCAGACTAATCCAGCTAATGCAATCACATATCATTTATTAAATATAACTGTTCACTACTGTAGCAACATCATAAACAAATATCTGTATTGTATGACATGCCTAATTATGATTGTTTAATAGATTATGAGTGTTTATCTTTGACCACCTACTGTGAGCACATTGTTCAATATAATATCCAAGTCAAGTCAAATTTATTTATAAAGCACTTTTTACAACTGATGTCACAAAGCAGCTGTACAGGGTTAGTGATAACAAAACACAAAAGCCCCAGTGAGCAAGCCAACGGCAACAGTGACAAAACTCCAAAAGAAACCTTGGGAGGAACCGGACTCACATGGGGGACCCATCCTCCTCTGGTCAACTAATTATAAGTTCTTGATAGTCATACAATCCTATGATGCTGTTGGGAGTGATAATGCATAGCAAAAACAGAATATAATGAAAATCTTTTTAATGTAGATACTGTTTGAATAATAATTTACTCAAATCACTAGATTTAAAAATAAGACAATTCACCTTTATTCAGTTATGAGCAACAACAAACTTTTATATGATGTTTGTATTTTCTGAGATGCACTAACTCTTATAGCATCTCACCTGTCAAATGACAGCTGAGTGTTTAGACAGAAGATGTTACTGACACAGAATAATCACTAGGTGGCGCTGTTGACATATAGTATGTAGCCAATCACACTTGACTACCAATATGGAGCCAGTACAACTGCATGGTGTAATTAGAATACTATCTATACTAACTATTCTGCTAACTAGGAATGTACAGTATATGCCATTATGACATTATACACATCTCTGTCATAAATAGAATTTCTACAATATGACTTTGCATGTTCATGTTTACTGTTGGTAATGGCTAATCTGTTGCTCAGCTCAATTGAGATCAGTGGCGTGCACAGATATTTTGGGGGGCAAGTGCTCAGGGGGGAAAAAGGGCACTTTTTAGCGCACGTGGAACACTTCATTATAAAAAAATTACACGCACATGAGACATTTTACTGCACAACAAAATGATTTCACGTTGGGCTTAGAGTAGAGGTCTGCATTCCCGCGGGACTCGTTACAATATCTTGCGGCGCGGGACCACAATTAATCGTCTCTTGCAAGAGTGGTCGGTCAGTCAGTCAGTCGTCGCGGGAGCGGGACGAGAAATTCATGTCGAAAAATCCCGCAAATTAATAAATAGTCTAGAAAATGATGAGAACCATGCAGCTAATCAGTCAGTAATACAGTCAAAATACTGGCGGAGTGTCACGTGAACAGACGTTCAGTCTCTCTCTCTCACTCACTCTCTCTCTCTCACACACACACACACACACACACACACACACAAACGTGCGCGCTTTCTCTCTCTATGTGTCTCTCTCTGTCTCTCTCTCTCACACACCCACACAGATGCACACGGGCTCTCTCTGCCCTAATAATTATTCAGTAGGCCATGATTTTAAAAATTAGATTTGATTGGCCATGTCGATGGTGACGTCATCACCCAGAAGCACTTGCGGGAAGTACATGGTTTAAAAACAGTTATAAATTGTTCATATCGGTTATTTTATGCAGTTGTGTTGTGCTGGCTTAGTGTTTTATTAATGTAATCTTCATCCTGTGTTGGTAGATGTGATTAATTTGTTTATGTGAGTAACTTACCGTCTGTGAGATGTGCAGTAACATTTATCTCATCAGCAGCTCAGAGTGTGTTAAATGTGTATCTGGTTTTTAAGCGAAGGGTTCTCCAGTAAAGAATGATAAGACTGTTCTGCCACGCCCACTCTAAGCTGTATCTGTGATAGCGAAACTTTGGGGCGGTTTCGTCACAGCTTTAAAAGAGGCGGTCTGGTGAAGCTGAGTTCCT
>BRDA01015292.1:0-10250 GCA_036984385.1 Crenuchus spilurus | reverse complement strand
TCAGTTACTAACTAAGTTACTTTTTTTAACAAGTAGTGAGTAACTATAACTAATTACTTTTTTAAAGTAACGTTCCCAACACTGGTTATATGTTATGTTTGTTATGTGTCATGTTTGTTATATATTTTTATTAAACCTTCTGTCCTTAATTAAATCAAGGTTGTGCGTTTGTAAAGTCATTTATTGAACTCTGAAATTCTGATCAAGTTCCCACACCAAAAGGGAAAACATCATTTTTGAGAATTAACGGGTGGGTCATTAATCCCAAAGTGGGAATATCCACCATAAGGAGATAAGTCCAATCACTCCACATAAATTTCAATTAATTAATGCAGTTTCCCCAATCATACTGTTGAATATTAATATGTATGAAAATACCTATTGATGTTCCACTCCAGAGGGACCAGAGATTATTTTCTCTGCACGCTTCCTGGTTCTGGAGCTGTGCAGATCCAGCAGTGTGGGTAGCTTAAACCAATAGTCTTTTCAGCAGACTGAAAAGTCTTTTCAGCAGACTGATGATGCACTGCAGTCTGTGAATGTCCTGTTTGGTGGCTGAGCCACCCCACACTGTGATGGATGTAGTGATGACAGATTCTATGATGCACCATCAGCTCCTGGGGCAGGTTGAACTTCCTCAGCTGATGCAGGAAGTAAATCCTCTGCTGAGCTTGAGCTCGCTTGGTGATGGCACTGATGTTGTTGTCCCACTTCAGGTCCCTGGTGATTATAATGCCCAGGAACTTGCAGGACTCCACAGTCATCACAGTTCTGTTGGAAATGGTGAATACTGGCAGTGTTGAGGGGTGTCTGCTGAAATCCACTAACATCTCGACTGTTTTGGCTGGATTCAGCTCAAGATTATTTTGTCTGCTCCAGTGGACCACCTGTTCAACCTCCCATCTGTAAACAGACTCATCACCGTCATGTATGAGGCTGATGATGGTGGTGTCATCCGCAAACTTCAGGATTTTGACAGAGGGGTCTGTGGAGGAGCAGTCATTGGTGTACAGGGAGAAGAGCAGTGGGGAGAGTACACAGCCCTGTGGAGCACATGCACTGGTGATCTGGGTTCCAGAGGTGAACTTCCCCAACCTCACTTGCTGCTCTCTGCCAGTGAGAAAGCTGGTGATCCACTGGCAGGTGGGGGCTGGCACGGTGAGCTGTAGTAGTTTGCTGTGTAGTCTTCCTGGGATGATGGTGTTGAAGGCTGAGCTGAAATTCAAGAACAGGATCCTTGCATATGTTCTTGGGTGGTCAAGATATTGGAGGGTGAGATGGAGTCCCATGTTTACTGCATCATCCACCAATCTGTTGGTTCTGTAGGCAAACTGCAGTGGATCTAACAGGGGGTTGATGATGTCCTCCTTTTTGGGGATGGGTATAATAGAAGAGCGTTTGAAGCAGGAGGGTACAAAACACAGCTCCAGTGATGTGTGTGTGGCAGCTGTGGCCTAGTGGTTAAGGATCTGGTCTGGTGACCTGAAGGTCGCCGGTTCAATCCCCGGGCAGGTCACAACTGAAGTGCCCTTGAGCAAGGCACCTAACCCCCAATTGTAAGTCACTTTGGATAAAACCGTCTGCTAAATGCCTCCAATGTAATGTGTTGAAGATCTTGGTGAAGAATGGTGCAAGCTGTTCAGCACAGGCCCTCAGACATGAGGGTGAGATTCCATCAGGCCCTACTGTCTTCCTCACTTTTTGTCTCCTGAACAGTCATTCCACACAGATCTTTAGGGCAGGTTGAATGGGTGTTTGAGTGTCAGGGAGGTGTGAACTGCTGCTAAATTGTTGTGGGGTGCTGGGTTTTTCAAACCTGCAGTAGAACGTATTAAGGTCCTCAACCAGCTGATGATCCCCCATTGACTGTGGAAGTGGTCTTTTGTAGCTGGTGATGTTCTGCAGGCACTTTCAGGTGGGTGATGGCTCGGTGTTGGACATCAGACTGCTCAGTTTGCTTGAGTAGTTCTTAGCAGTTCTAATTAGAGGTCTATGCAAGACTGATTTGTTAGTCCCACTCCCAATTGTTTTCGCTCCCATGACAAAATCATCATATTTGGTCCCGCTTCCGCCCAGCACATAAACATGACCGCCCGCTACCGCCCGCAGCCCTCACAGGGGGGTGGGGCATTCGCACGCGCGAGTTGAGTTTAGTTTGTCGTCCGGTATATGTGGGGTTGCACGAGCAATCCCGTTGAGTGACACAGAAGGAGGGTTATAGCTTCATAGCCCCGCCCTAGTCCTGCCCCTGATTCTCACATCAACCAGATTAACTACACTGAACTTATTTACATATTGTGGTGGGAGAGAATAGTAACTTTAACGCATCCACCATCATACAAAAGCATTTTTTATGCTCACTTATGAACACTTAATATTAAAGCTAGATACACAACAGACTCTGTGCTGCTTATGACACTAATGCTACTCCACATCTCACAGACGGTAAGTTACTCACATAAACAAATTAATCACATCTACCAATACAGGATGACGACAACATTAAAAAAACAATAAGTCAGCATAACACAACTGCATAAAATAACCAATATGAACAATTCATAACTGTTTTACAACTGTGTACATCCCCCAAGTGCTTCTGGGTGATGACATCATCCATACCACGTGACCTCGACATGGCCAACGCTACAATATTTATTACAACAGCAAAATATTATTTAGGTTATAATGAATCATTATTAGGGCAGCAGAGAGTGAGTGAGAGAGAGAGAGAGCCTGTGTGTGAGTGACAGAGAGAAAGAGAAAGAGAGAGAGAGAGAGCCTGTGTGTGAGTGACAGAGAGAAAGAGAGAGAGAGAGAGCCTGTGTGTGTGTAAGAGAGAATGCGTGCGTGCGCGCGCGTGTGTGTGTGTGTGTGTGAGAGAGAGGGAGAGAGACTGACCATCTGTTCACGTGATGCTCCGCCAGTATTTTGACTTTCTTACTGACTGATTAGCTGCATGATTATCATCATTTTCTAGACTATTCATTAATTTGCGGGATTTTTCAACATGTATGTCTCATACTGCTCCCGCGAGAACTGGACTGACTGACTGATCATTCCCGCAAAAGACAATTAATTTTGGTCCCGCGCCGCAAGGTATTGTAATCCCGCGATAATGCAGTCCTCTAGTTCCCATTTTCCTGTTCAGTGTGTTCCTTGCCTGATTATACAGGCAAGGTCTCCACTCCTGTATGCTGTCTCCTTGGACCGGCGCAGCTGCTTCAGTTTGAATGGCTCAAACAATTAAAAACACGTAAAAAGAACTGCCCACCTTTTGCTATTAGCAAGACCACCATGTGTATGGTTTGAAGAGATAGTCCATGGCCCAAACACATCTAGGTCAACATCGGTGAATGGAGGATCTGTACTAACTCTATTTGCAGGTACAGTGAGGAAAATAAGTATTTGAACACCCTGCGAATTTGCAAGTTCTCCCACTTAGAAATCATGGAGGGGTCTAAAATTTTCATCTTAGGTGCAAGTCCACTGTGAGAGACATAATCTAAAAGAAAAAATCCAGAAATAACAATGTATGATTTTTTTATAATTTATTTGTGTGTTACTGCTGCAAATAAGTATTTGAACACATGTGAGAAAATCAATGTTAATATTTGATATAGTAGCCTTTACAGAGGTCAAACGTTTCCTGTAGTTTTTCACCAGGTTTGCACACACTGCAGCAAGGATTGTGGCCCATTCCTCCACACAGATCTTCTCCAGATCAGCCAGGTTTCTGGGCTGTCGCTGAGAAACGCGGAGTTTGAGCTCCCTCCAAAGATTTTCTATAGGGTTTAGGTCTGGAGACTGGCTAGGCCACTCCAGAACCTTGATATGCTTCTTACAGAGCCACTCCTTGGTTATCCTGGCTGTGTGCTTTGGGTCATTGTCATGTTGGAAGACCCAGCCATGACCCATCTTCAATGCTCTAACTGAGGGAAGGAGGTTGTTTCCCAAAATCTCGCAATACATGGCCTCGGTCATCCTCTCCTTAATACAGTGCAGTCGTCCTGTCCCATGTGCAGAAAAGCACCCCCAAAACATGATGCTTCCACCCCCATGCTTCACAGTAGGGATGTTGTTGTTGGGATGGTACTGATCATTCTTCGTCCTCCAAACGATGCGAGTGGAGTTCTATTTTTGTCTCATCTGACCACAGCACTTTCTCCCATGACTCCTCTGGATCATCCAAATGGTCATGGGCAAACTTAAGACGGGCCTGGGCTTGTGCTGATTTAATCAGGAGTACCTTCCTTGCCATGCATGACTTTAAATTATGACATCTTAGTGTATTAGCCACAGTAACCTTGGAAACTCTCTTCAGGTCATTGACCAGCTCCTCCCATGTAGTTCTGGGCAGATTCCTCACCTTTCTTAGGATCATTGATACACCACGAGGTGAGATCTTGCATGGAGCCCCAGTCCAAGGGAGATTGACAGTCATGTTTAGCTTCTTCCATTTTCTAATAATTGCTCCAACAGTTGATCTTTTTTCACCAAGCTGCTTGGCAATTGCCCGTAGCCCTTTTCAGCCTTGAGAAGGTTTACAATCTTGGCTCTGGTGTCTTTGGACAGCTCTTTGGTCTTAGCCATGTTAGTAGTTAGGAGTCTTACTGATTGTATGGGGTGGGCAGGTGTCTTTATGCAGCTAGGGTGGGCAGGTGTCTTTATGCAGCTATCGACCTCAAACAGGTGCTTCTAATTTAGATTAATAAGTGGAGTGGAGGTGGACTTTTTAGAGGTGGATTAACAGGTCTTTGAAGGCCAGAATGTTTGCTGATTGGCAGGTGTTCAAATACTTATTTGCAGCAGTAACACACAAATAAATTATTTAAAAAATCATACATTGTGATTTCCTGATTTTTTCTTTTAGATTATGTCTCTCACCGTGGACATGCACCTAAGCTGAAAATTTCAGACCCCTCCATGATTTCTAATTGCGAGAACTTGCAAATTTGCAGGGTGTTCAAATACTTATTTTCCTCACAGTAAGTCATTCATCTTTTGAACCTTACATCTGCTACGGAGCTTACAGCAGGTGACACAGTTGAAGGTAAGGCTGCTTACACACCCTTTGACTCCTAGGATGCAAAATCCTGCTGTATGGCACCCTAAGTGATATTACGCCCTTGGTGATATGACTTTTCAACGAAAGGATTCAATGATCAAAGAGGACTGCCTTTTGGCAAACTTCTCTCGTCTTTGATGCACTGAAGTTCTGTTGCAAAGGCTTCTTTTTGCACACATTGGTTGATGACAGTCTTGCTCTTGTCTGGATATCTGCCGAACTTGATGCATGGCAGATATGCCATCCTTTGCAAGACTGTTGATCTACAGCCTCCCTAAATTGACTAACAATGTGGATTAAGCTCACAGCAGCATGCCTCGGAGTTCTCCAACATGAAAAATGCTCAAAGTGCAGGAACCCATTGGCTTGCTACTTATCACCGTCTTAAATACTCCAATATCTGGACAAACTTCCACATCTTATTCAGGCTCAACCAGCTCAAAAATGTCTGAGCAATGTTCATACTGCACAGGCTGTGAATTGCAGGCCCAGTAAGCCATGTTGTTTATTCCAGTTGTGCTGCCATGACAGATCCTGTGGCACAGTCAACTGGGTTAAGCTTGGTAGGCACATAATGCCATTGTTTGGGAAGAGAGCATCTTCTTATCTGCTGAACTCTTTTGCTGTTAAACACATGTCAACAACTTCTCTTTTCATTGAAGATGTATCCCTGGATTATTCTACCATATGTAAAGAAATTGACTATCTATTTCTGAGTCAAGCTCAACTGTGATGAATTATGTTGTCTGTTGCAAGTACAGCTGCACAAAGTTCTAGATGTGGGATTGTGTGTTGTGGGCTTGGAGCCAGCTTTGCTTTTCCTAAGATAAACCCTGTGTAGTATGCTCCAGATGAATCCAATACTGTCAGGTAGGCTACAGCAGCTACTGCTTGAATAGAAGCATCTGCAAACACACAGTTCTTTGTGCTGAGCTTCAGAACAAGAACATTGGATGTATGGTCTCTGGACATGAACATTTTGAAGCCTTTGAAGAGAGTCTCTCGAGTCTCCCATATCTGTTTCCTTTCAGGAGGTAAAGGTGAATCCCAGTCCTCTGTATTTGCAGTCAGATATCAAAGTAAGACTTTTCCCTGGGGATCATACAAACTGTTGATTGTCAATAGGATTCCACAATGTGTCAAAAATCTCTTCGTTATATATCTCAAAGGTGAATGTATCATCCTTAAGATTCCAGCTGACCCTGAGAGTATGCTGGACAGGCACCAAGTCAACAATCAAGTCAAGATCTAAATCTTTGAGAATTAAATCACTGGCATGATCCTTGATAGGAAAGGGTTCCATGACTTTCTTTTATTAGAGGCTATCTTGTGTAGGCATAGGTTTGAGCATGCCAGCATGTCTTGTGTCCTTTTTATAAGATCAATTGCAACACCTGCAGTAGGTACTGATTTTACCGCATCATCATCATTAAACTCTCTTTCTATTAACTCCCTTGCATCAGCACCAAATTTGCTTTCTTCCTCCTATGCAGCACATCTGAGTCAGTAAATGGCAATGACTGGGGAAGGGCTGTTTCCAAACACATGCGCCCTCATCCAGCACTCAACAGTTTGGTTATTTGGGTTGTTGTCTTGGAACCAAAAAAAAGTAGGAAGTTCCTGTCTTCAGGTCTGACTATGAAGCAGTGGAACATCTGCTGAATGTCAGCCATAAATGCAACTGCTTCCTTTCTGAACCTAATGAGTACTGCAAGAAGACTATCGTTAAGATTTCAGCAGAGCATCATAGAGACACTCCATCCCAGCGGACATTTGAGTCAAACACGACTCGGATTTGATTTGGCTTTCTGGGATGATTACCACCAAAAGTTATTCTTTCTTGAGTGGTGAGGCCAATTCAGCATGTCCACACTGGAACACTTTCCCACAAATGTGAAGAACTGTCCTTCGATTCAGGCTTTGACTTAAAGGATCACTGAAATGAGGTGAAGCAATTCCAGGCCTGAGCCTTGTTATTTGGAAGACAGGCTTTGAGGTATAAAGGGCTAAAGAACAATGCAACTGTTGTCAGCATCTCTGTAGAAATCTCTCTGCATGATATTAAAAAACATTCTACTTTATCATCTTGTTCTTTTGAAGGTAGCAAGGCCTAAATAATTTTTCATGTTTGAATGCAGCTGTGAAGAAATATTACTGGATGCTATGTCATCATACTTCTCCTTTATGAAAAAATGGTTTGGACATGGTTGAAAGACAGTTCTATGACCATTCTCTAGAATGTTGGTGAATAGAGTACTGACAGTTCTTGATCCCTCTCAAGCAGACATTACCAATGATGACCCATCCATCGTTGAGCAAACAGAGCATCATGAGGTCCGTTGATCTGCTTGTGCCCTTTGTGAATTTTTATGTCCTCTCCTAGCAACATCATGATTGAAGCATCAGGATCTAGCTTTGGTATTCATGCTGCTAGTGAGCTTAGATGGTGCAAGGTGGCTTCAGGAGTGGGAATGTCTGTTCTGTCATTAGGGATGTCATCACATAATGAGACTGGGCAGTGGGATGCTGACTTGCCCATCCATAGACTCAATTTGAAAGCCAAGAGCCTGTCTGCCTGTAGTGCTGACTGGTCCTGAACAAGTCTTCAGTGTGTAAGGGGATTGATGCCTCTTTCTTATTCCAAAAAGTTCAAATAAGTTTGACTTTGCCAAAGAACTTTGGTCATCCGGACCAGGTGAGCTGGTCTCTCTGGTCCTCCTCAGGGCTCTCATCACCTCAGCGCTGCTGAAGGTGAGTGCACAGTTTGTAGGTTGAAGTGTAGTCCTAATCTCTTCTAGCTGAATTGAATTGTCTCTCAAACCTACTATAGAAGCGATTGAGATCATTGGGGAGAGATACCGGGCTGCTGCCACTTACCTGAATGGTGTCGGAGCTGTGGTTGGTGATGGTGTTCACAGCAGCCATGTTTTTAAGCCGTTGCCAAGCTGAGCGAAGGTTCCCTTAATTGAATTTTTCTTTAACCTTATTTTTGTATTTAAGTTTTGCAATTTTTATGGCTCGCTTGACTTCCTTGTTGACCTCTTTTTTTATCCGATTCAGAGCCAGTAAAGAAGACCCTCTTCTTTTTGTTGAGGACTTCCTTGAGCTCCTTGGTGATCCAGGGCTTATTGTTGGGGAAGATTGTGACTGTTTTGGAGGAAATTATGCTGTCTACACAAAAGGAGATATGTGAAGAAATGGTGTCAACTTGTTCATTAATATTATTAGAAGGAGTTAGAAGGTTGTTCCAATCTGTGGATTCAAAACATCCCTGAGGAGCCAAGATACTGTCATTGGTCCACTGATGTTACACACAACTTTCTTAACTATTCTTATGGTTGGAATGTAAGCTGGAACAAGAAGAATACTGTTGTAGTCCGCAGAGCCCATAGGGGGGAGAGCAATTGACCTGTATGCATCTGGGACTGACCCAAAGCAATTATCCAGCCTTTGAGGGCTTTCCCAGGGGAGCAGTGGTTGAAATCACCCAAGTGGTTGGATAAATTTTGGTGCATCGGGAGAAATACGTTCCAGATTATTCAGTGAATTTGTGATGTATTCTGTGGTGTTGGCAGCGTTAGCTCTGGGATGAATGTAAACCAGGATGAGAAATAGCTGTGGAAATTCCCTAGGGCAGTGATCCTCACTATTTTTTTCAAAAGAGCCATATTGACAGATCAAAGCCAAGGAGAGAGCCACAATATCACCCCAAGTTACTCAAATAATGGAAAAAAAATTAAAAACCCACCTATGGACTAAACCTTTGCACACTGAATATATTGCTCTAGCTAGCTTATAGAATCGCTGCTGCCATGTAGCCATCCTGCTGCAGGGTTGCCAGGTCCAACAAAAATATCTAACCTAAAGTCAGTCTAAAACCCGTCCTTTAGAAGCTTAAACTAGCCAATGGTGGGGGGGCAAAGCCATCTATATGTAGTGTTCTGCTACAGTCCCTCTTACTTAGCCAAGTCTCCGTAAACTTTCTGTTTGTGGTGAGTGGATTCACTATGGTGAGATGAGTCCTAACGGACTATTTCCTCAGGAAACAAATCTATATTGATGGTATGTTGATTATTTATGCAGAGCTGCAGCAGGAAGTCTCTGGAGTAAACAATCCGATGCTCAACGGGTATACGTGTTCCGCTGGTAAAAATAATTCTCCATGAGAGGAGGAAATACAACATAAGTAATGTCCATAGAAGTCTGTAGATGTTCATAACAAAGTGGATATGCCGGTAAAATTCAGAAGTTAATTAAAGTGACCAGAGAACCCATGTTCTTAGCATTAGCAAGAAGCTAGCATTAGCATTAGCAAGAAGCTAGCACTAGTGAGTCAGCTGGTTGCACAGCAGCGAGAGTGTGTACACCAGAGTCAGGAATTGTTTACAGGAATATGATTGATGCATAGAGACCAAACTGACTGAAAAAGAGCGACTGCACTAAATTTTGTACTTTCTTCAACAAATTGAGTCTGATTCTTTTTTTGGCTCCCATCTTATCACCAGCCAGCCTTGGCAAGCTGATGATAGTAGAATTTCTCCCAGTAGAAGGCTGTTGCTATGGTGCTCTCTCTCCCTTCCTCCCTGTTATCTAAGAATGCTGGACTGCTCTCTCTCTCTGGGCGCATGTCAAGGACTGCTGTGCTGGAGCCATTACCATCATGCAAAGGAGCTCGGACCGAATTGCATCAGGCATAGAGCCTTCAGCCCCACCTAATTATCAAATGTGTATATGGTTGTATATAGACCATCATTTCAAGCCTTGTAAAATGACCCGTTGTATGTAGACCACAATTTCAAGCTTTGTAAAATGACCAAATACAATTATCACAGAAGACCACTAGAATCTTGAAGAACATTATCTCCTCTATCTATGAGATGAGGATTATTTGTTTTTACTCTATGAATTTGGAGTAATGTGAGAGCAAATTCAAGAAAATAATAGATGTAATTAAAAATATTGATGTAATTAAAATCAGAATTGCAAAGCTTTTAAAAAGGTTGTTTGTCATGCATATGCATTTTGTAGTTCTACAATTACAATAATTTAGCTCCTTTTTACTTTATTTTCCATTGATCAGGATCACCACGTGTGGTGGAATTTTACCTACTAATGAGAGTCAGACACCAGAGATGACTTATCAAGTAGTAAGCTTTATGTATTCTGCAGAAGAGAGTGTGCT
>BRDA01015291.1:0-18213 GCA_036984385.1 Crenuchus spilurus | reverse complement strand
GTAGAATTTACGTATAAATAAACCGACACATTTTATGATGTAGCCCGAAATTGAGCTTCCCCTCCTTGAAAGACCAGCATCCGCCACTGGTATCAATATATACTCACTGGCCACTTCACTAGGTACCTTCTATCTATACTCACTGTCCATTTTATCAGCTCCACTGACCAAATAGGTGCACTTCAATGGCCAGGACCCCCACAAAGCTGGTGTTATTTAGGTGGTGGATCATTCTCAGCACTGCATTGACACTGATGTGGTGGTTTGAGTGTATCTGTGTTTGTGCATAGTTGACTATGAGAAGTTTATGCACAAATACAAATGGTTCACCAATGAAAAGGGAAAACGTTTGATCAGAACAGCATCAGTTTGCATTTTAATAGACTCTACAAGTCTCTGGGACATTTTTGTCCATACAAGTATTGCCATGGTGTGTTCTGATGATGGTAGAACACATCAGTCCAAAATCTCACATTGCTGTTCAAATACAACCCAAAGGCCATCGTATATGATTGGGAATATGATTAAGAATTTCAATTCTTCATTCATTTCAATTCAGGATTGAAACCTGACCTATTGTTGTAAATCTGTAAAACTCTTTTCTAGGTTTGCACTAAAAATGACTTAATACTACTAGAGATTCAAATGTTTATTGTTCTCTGTGAAGAGAAATTTACGCACTGCTCTTTTCCTGCTTGCTGTAGTTGTTGACTATGCGGCCACCTCCATGTTCCTCCACTCATTTTCCTTTGCCACCTGCCTGTGTATCGCATCAGTTGAACATTTTAATAAATCAATTTACATACATATCTAAGCATTTAGCCACTTTTACTGACGACACCCAAGGTTGCCCCAAGTTAGTCCTGTGGACTCAATGCTCTGCACAATCTCTAACACATCAGTAAATCACACACAAAGCAAATACATAGTGTTGGGTCCACAGAACCAGAATTGGGATCCTATGGAGTAGATGTCAAATGACTTGTCCAAGTAATGAACTATAATGAACCTAAATCACTCTCATACCTGCTTTTTGAATATGTGTCTCCAGCACCTTGATGACATCTGACCTCATCAAATAAAGAAGACAAACGGAAGCAACTACAAGAAGAAATGTGTAGAACGTTGGGTAAAACTTGGATCATAATGTTCAAATTTTGCAATAGACTTGGCTTTTGAATAATGTTAGTTGTAAAACGGGTTTATTAATGTGATAATACATTAGTTTCAGACTCCGGGTGAAGAGCTTCATCCCTCAGGTGAAAGGAAAACATGAAACTATGCAGTACAAGTGGACTCGAGTCAATTAAAGAAATTATTTTACAATTATCCTATCACTCTGAAGGTCTATGAGAACTGATACTGGAGAAAGCAGTATGACGGTAAAGGAAATCGTTTTGAGAAGGGTTGTTCAGGCAGTGATTTCGGACTTCAGTTTAAAAAAAAAATGTGATTAGGGAAAAGTAAAACTTACTGAAACTTCATGAAATATTTGAATATCTTTTTTGCAGCTATTGAATCTTTATGGTGTTTCTAGTGTGATGTTGAATATTATGAGTATGATTGTGAAATGGAAAGGGACAACCACTGTAAAATGTGGGCAATATGTTGTATTATGGTGGAGGGAAACCAAAGACCAGAGTCTAGCACAATTTTCTCTTCGTGGATGCCTCCACTAAGTCTAATAAATTACCTGCTGAGTTAAATCAGATGTGTTTGATCAAGAAGATCACCAAACTTCAGGAATCCAACCCTCCAGGACTGGATTTCCACCCCTGGGAGCACCATAAACGTTTGCACTGAATTATATGTAACTGACTATGTTTAATCAAAAGGTTTTTGTTTTGGTAGTCTAGGAATAAATCAATACTTGAATTAAATGTGTGTATAGCCTATTTGACTAGTTAGACTAGACTGTAATTGTGTAATTCTTGTTGTGTTGGTAAACAGAAGGGCTGTAGAGCTTCCTGTATGCTTATGAAGGATGATGATGTGACTTGTATGAGCAGACTGTAAAAAGGTATAAGACCACTGATGGAGATTATTAACATCATTCTGATTACTATAATGTTAATCGTAATATACTAAACATTAATACCATCTCCTTGTATCTACACTCATTTTATCAGCTCCACTGATCATATAGGTGCTTTGTAGTTCTACAATTACAGACTGTAGTCCATCTGTTTCTCTGTATACTTAATTATCCTCCTTTCATCCTGTGAGTGTAGATACAAGAAGGTGGTTTGAATGTTATGTGGATATTTTATGGGGTATATTTGCTCTTTATGAAGATCTTATTTTGCAACAAATGCTATGAATAAAGCAGACTTAATAACGTGCCGCCTTTGTTTCTTACAAAGCTGTAACTCTAACTTTATTTGGCAGTGCATCTTCAGTTGTGTTCAGCACCAAGTCCTACTGATGTGAGTAAACTGTTTATTCAAACTGTTTGGATAAACAAAGCTGCAGTGATAAGAGGGAACAGTTTCAGATACCTTGAAGTTCACATCTCGCAGGACCTGTCATGCTCCTACCACATCAGCTCCGTGGTAAAGAAGCCCCGTCAGCATCTCTACCACCTCAGATGCCTCAGGGACATCACGCTGTCCTCCAAGGTACTGCAGAACTTCTAGAGCTGCACCATAGAGCATCCTCACGGCAAACATTGCAGCCTGGTTTGGGAACAGCACCAAGCAGGACAGATGGACTCTCCAGAGAGTGGTGCGTTCAGTCAAGCGCATCATTCGGACAGAGCTCCCTGACCTGCAGTCCATTTATAACAAACGGTGTTGGACTAAGGCCAGAAAAATGGTGAAGGACCTCAGCCATCTCAATAATGTACTCTTCTTGCTGCCATCAGAGAAACGTTTTCACTCCCTGAAAGCAAACGCGGAGAGAATGAGGAGGTTTTTTATGCAAGCCACTTGATCGCTGAACCAGAACAGTCTTTAATTGCCGACACAGACAACAGACACAGGTGCTGGTCATAAAATTATATCATGAAAAAGTAGATTTATTTCAGTAATTCCATTGAAAAAGTTAAACTTGTATATTATATTAATTCATTACACACAGACTGATATATTTCAAATGTTTATTTCTTTTAATTTTGATTATTATAACAACTAAAGAAAATCCCAAATTCAGTATCTCAGAAAATTAGAATATTAAGACCAATACAAAAAGGATTTTTAGAAACTGAAAAGTATGAACATGAAAAGTATGAGCATGTACAGCACTCAGTATTTAGTTGGGGCTCCTTTGGCCTGGATTACTGCAGCAATGCGGCGTGGCATGGAGTCGATCAGTCTGTGGCACTGCTCAGGTGTTGTGAGAGCCCAGGTTGCTCTGATAGTGGCCTTCAGCTCTTCTGAACTGTTGGGTCTGGTGTATCACATCTTCCTCTTCACAATAGCCCATAGATTTTCTGTGGGGTTAAGCTCAGGTGAGTTTGCTGGCCAATTAAGAACATACCATGGTCCTTAAACCAGGTACTGGTAGCTTTGGCACTGTGTGCAGGTGCCAAGTCCTGTTGGAAAATTAAATCTGCATCTCCATATAGCTGGTCAGCAGCACGAAGCATGAAGTGATCTAAAACTTCCTGGTAGACGGCTGCGTTGAGCTGTGTTGTATGCGCATACTCACACAAGCTGACTCTCAGACTTTTGCACTTCATGCCTCTTTATATTTTATATATTTACATTATTCACTTTATAACAGATGTTACTACACATTGTAGCTGTTTACTTCCTTGACTTTATTTTTTACTTACTACTCTGCTCTTGTGTTACTGTGTTACTTAATATAATCTTTTTATACTTACTGTGTTAAGTAATATAATCTATTATACTTACTCTGTTACTTAATCTCTTGTTATAATTACTGTTTTCCTTAATATATTTTATTATACTTACTGTGTTACTTAATATATCTCATTATGCTCTTTCATTGCTCTTACAGAATCAGACAGTCATCAAAGCATTTCACAGCTATGTATGTGACAAACTTTCATTTGATTTACTTGTAGTCAACAGGAAAAGTTGCCTGAAAATGTCAACATAATGTCTATATTAATGAGAATATTTAGAGTCTAGAATTATAATTGTTTAGAAAACATTGTGTACATTTCCCCCATTTTCTATTTTTAACATTCCAAAGTTTATAAGTTTGGGGATTTACTGATAAATGCATGTATCACATCTGAGAAACCAACGCAGAACACCGAGTAACTGAAAAGACAGAACAGAAAGAATTTAGACAAGAAAAACATTCTGAGTTTTTGTGTTTGTGTTGAAGCCCATTACCAGCAGTTAAATTATGATTAAAATAATAAAAAAAGAACTGAATATTTTTAAAACAATTGAACTATTACATTATAATGAGATATGTTTATTTAAATTATTATTTCTGAGATAGTCAGTTGATTAAGTTATTTTGAGACATCACATTAACAGATATTTGACAACTGCTATTCTTTGAGATATTAACTCAGTATTTTCAGAGGTAATACTATTTTGAGACACTTATTATTTTCCCATTATTTCAATATCTCAGAATAATTATAATTATAATTAGAGTTTGTACCTCAAAATTATGAGCTCATATTTCAAAATACATCCATGTGAGCTGGATTTCCTTTAAGTGACATAAATTGGCTTCTATATTCTTACACTGTAACAAGAGTCTTTAGGTTTTAGTATATTTTGCACTAAAATAGTTGTCTATTTAAATACAGACTTTCTTCACCCTTTGACTTCAGTAAGGAAACTTTACTCAATACTACTCAGCATTATGTTCATTTAAAGTCATTTTGTGATGTAAATTTACTTTCCTGATAAGAACTTAATTTACAGTTAGCTGACTAGCTAGCTAACTAACTACAAAGTTAGCTTGTAAGTTAGTGTGCATAATAGTATCAAAATAAACTATTAGATTTTATTATCTAGTGACATTTATTTAACCTTCAGTTTGTTGTATGACAGTATTTGATAAATTAAACGTGTTGTTGTTGTGCTAATTAGCATTAGCACCATTTGAAAAGTTAATCACTCAGAGACCAAAGAGAAACATCACAACAGATAAGAGTCTCTAAACATTTTTATATGAACTTTTCTTTACTTCCTTGCAGAGCTGACTTATATAAAATTTATTAGGATACAAATTTATTTATCAAGGGAGAGAAATGCTTGGCTGATTTAAATGTAAGTAAAATCGTAGAAGAGTTTATAATAGAAATGACCCCAAACACCCATGTACACTTAATCCACTCTGAATAGTGTTACAGAGCTGTCAGTCCTGCCCTGAATTTTAGTAACATATTCTTTTTATCTTTCTTCTGCGGGGAAAAATACTTCAGTCCAGAAGAAAGAAACAATTTTTGGTTCATATTTCATTTAAGTGTTTTTATACATTTCCACTTTCAACTCAACAGTTTAATTGCACTGCTTATATTCTTAAAAATACTTACATATTTTCCAGGGAATTAATGTTGGATAAATTTGACTGTCTGCAAGCAATTAAATGATCAAACAAATGATTGGTTTGAGTGTCTTCATTTTACTGTAATTATTGTATTCATTTACAGTAATTAAAATTACAGCTGAAGTGCCTGTTAACTGTCTTAATATTTGCTGTGATAAAAATACAGCACATTATTACTGTAATGATGTACAGTATTGTGATTATTACTGTAGTAAAAGTTACAGTATTATATAAATAATGTGATGAAATTTACAGTACACATTCCGTGGAATGTACTGCAGCAACTTAATAGCTAATTATAGACAGCTAGTTGCTATACATTTCACAGTATTGTTTTACAGTGTTTAAGAGTAAATTAAAAATGTACTTAGTTTAGAATAGTGTAATCATACAGTGATTGTATTTTTGTACTTCTGTGAATTCACTGCTGTTTTGTTACTGTTTTGTTCTCCTCTGCTGCTTTTTTACCATGTAAATCACTCATCCATCTCAAAATACAAAGAAGTGACAAAAAGTTACTCAAAAACAGTAGAAGTAGCTTGTATAAAATCAATATTCTGTTACTGGCACTGAATATGTGACTAAACTGATTCAAATAAGCTATTGACAATCAACAGATTGTGAAAGTGACAATTTAAAACAATTCACCTTTTCAAGTAATTGCAAGAACAATACAATACAGGTTTGGAACACATAAATCATAACAACCAATGCACTTACTTAAATATCAACCACATTTACATAACATAAATAAGGAAATACATAAATGCAAACCAAAAAAAAAAAAAAAAAAAAAAAATACTGAGCCCCTAAAATGACATCCCGTATAAGAAAAATAAAGAGTGAGCACAACTTAGTAAAGTGTGGGAACAAGACAGTTATGCCTGGTCATGACTTACTAATCCGTGGGAACAAGATAGTTTTAGCGTGGCCTGACTTAACTCATTCCAATGCATTACTAGGTTTTGACTACACCTTAACTATCTAATTTCTTACACCTTAATAAGTTGTGGTCACACATTATTTTTATTTACATGGCATGGCAAAAAATGACATACTAGTTGAAAAAAAAAACGGACTAACAGAAGTGTGAGATATTTCAAACAGAACTGAGGCCTGATAAAAACCTAATAAAATATGGAGGGATGTACAAAATGGCGCCTCATTAAGCAGACCGTCATTGTTTATTCCGAGAGCTGAGAGTGTGTAATAAGGCAGCGTCACAGACTGAATTCTGCAAAGCCAGCAGAACGAAGGAAGAAGCTCAGACCAGTTTACTCAGGAAAAGAAAGAGCATTGAAACATATTCATCAGTTAATGCTGAAGCTTGACTCACATCACATTTGTGGAGAAATAGCTCATGTCATCGCTGGACTACATGAAAAAGGACTGCCTGGCTTCTGGGACCCTGTCATCTACCTCTTTAAAAGGTACTTTAACTAAAATCCAGAGAAGACACAAAGGAAAGAAGCTCCTCGCAAACGATCAAGAAGATCCAGAGGCAGAATGTGATATTTCTAGGTAAGAGGTTTTATTTTAGCTTGATGACAAGACATTTCTTACAAACTGATTGTTTATTAAAAGTTTTCAGTTTTTCGGTTTCATTAGAGTCTAGTAATTATATAATTATTTGTGCATTTTGTATTATTTTAAATTCAATATGAAATGTCTTTTTGCACTCTTACAAAAAAAGTACCACGTTAATGCCATTAAAATTACCATAAAATCATCACGGTAGAACCATGGACACCATGATGGTAGTATCATGGTACAATGATGGTAATATTACAGTAATAGCCATTATTTGCAGAGGTAATACAATTAATTTTACAATCATGGTAGTGTCAAAACCTGTGATTCTACAATAATGCTTTTACCCTGGTGATACCATCAGAAATATATAATAATAAATAAATAGTATTATTATTATTTATTATTTTTATTGTTATTTATAATTTTATAATTAATTATTATAATTATTATTATAGTTTTATTATTATTTATATATTTATGGTATTTATATACAGTCCTGTCATATATATTTGGATGCACCATGATCCCTTCAGATACCATCATATAGCCATGATAGTACCATATTTTTGTAAGGGTAGTTTCACTGTCTATGAATACGGATTCAATGTGCTACTGAGATATATTTTTACCTCCTTTTACAGTCTTTCGCTCCCTGGTTGTGGCAGTCGTAATCGCACAGTCCGCAGGATCCTGGTTGCCTGTGTGGTCTCTTTCCTTGCTCTGTTTGCCACCATGGCCATGGACTTCAGCTCAAACTTGACTCAGTGGCAGGAAACCGAGAGCTGCCTCAGAGAACTGACCTCCTGTAAGACTAACGCTACACTCCGACTCATTTCTGAACTTCAGATGATGAGAAACACATGTTTGCCAAGGGAGAGTAAAGCTAGTGAGAGGGAAAGATTGCCATGTTCCTCATTTGATGCACTGTCAGTGGTTGGTCGACAGTGTACAGGTGTGGAAATGGATGGCCTTGGGCAGCTATGCGGTACAAAGCTGACCGAGTTCTGTGAGCAGCTTCAGTCTGACTATTTAGAGTTTTTTAATATGACGTGGACTGATAAGCTGACGAGACTCAATGGATCCATTGTCATGACTCTTGCGATTGAAAAGATAATAGACTCCTCAGGCTTTGGAGATGTTGACATGGGTCTTCTGAAGCACAGTGCAGACTGGGCGGACATGCTCACTCTGAAATTTCTCGTTACTTTCCAGGAACTGAACTATCAGTGGATGTTGACGGAAGGACACTTCCAGCATGAATGGTCACAAACCATGGCCATGCTGATGATCCTTCAAAACATTTCTGAGAGCTTCCAGAACTGCTGGATGGAGCACCTTGACTTGGAGCTCCACTTGACTAACCCAAAAGACTTTCACACACTGCTTTCCCTCTACAACTCTGGCACATCTGTGGAAGAAGCCTCTGGTTTCATTCTTGCTTTGGAAAACATTCAAAAATGCTTTCTTACCAGAAGCACGTCGATACTGAAGATGAAATCCAGAGATCTTTCCTCCAACATCAGCTTGAAGATATGTCTGCTGACTATTGCGTGTCTGATCTACCCCATTGTGTTGCTGTCCTTTAAGGAAATGACAGAGTGGATCCAGGATTATGCCCAGAGCCTTAAGGAAAAGACAGAAGACCTAAAGACTCAAAGACGGCTTGCAGAGGATCTTCTCCATCAGATGCTGCCCAAATCTGTTGCCAAGCAGCTTCGCAAAAACAGACATGTGGAAGCTGAGAGCTATGAGAGTGTAAGAGACAGTACAGCGTCTTTGATCTCAGCTCAGTGATTATCTAGTGTTAGAGCAATGACTATAATACTAGTGCATCTAAAAAAAAATCAGTATCATGAAAAAGTTCAATTTGTTCATAACTTAATTCAAAAATTATATATTTTTATTAATTACACATAAAGTGTATTTAATATTTCTTAATTATTAATTAAATATTCTAATAATGAAAGATTCTGGATTTCTGATTTTCATGAGCTGTACTGATAAACAACAAAACAAAAAAGACTTGAAATATCACATTATGTGTAATGAATATAAAATTTGACCCTTTTAAATTACACACAAATTTACTTTTTACAATAACATATTGTACATGTAGCACTAATGCTGGTGAAAATGAGAATATCTTGAAAATGTTCATTGTTCATAATTCAAAAAGGTAAATTGTCATACATTTTATATTCATTACAAATAAAATGACATATTTCAAGCTTTTTTTTAATGCTGATTAAATAGTAATTATCTCAAACTCTAAATGAGATTCTGAATTTCTGATTTTCATGAATTATAAGTCACACTGATCTGCAGTAAAACAAAGAAGTCTTGAAATGTCACTTGACATGCAATGAATATAAAGTGTTGATTTACCTTTTTGAATTAAATTATAAACAACAAACTTTTATTTTGTAAACTTTATAAAAGCACAAACTATTTATCAGCACATGTGTGTAAAATAACTACTAACCACCTTAGTCTAGCAGAGAAAGTATGCTGAACTGGATTCTGATTAAAACAGAATAAAATGATTTGTTTTATGATTGCATGAAATAGAAAGCCAAACCGAGGCTACATATGATGTTGTAGGTTAAACCGCTAGCTGAGCATCTAGCTTTCTGTGAAGGGGTCAACACTACTCTTGCGCTTTTAACAAATCAAATTGGTGTTTGAAAAGAATTCCATATTCATTAGACATGTTGGCAAGATTGCAGTATACAGAAGGAACACATGCTGCCATTTTGTTTGTTCTTATTGTTGGCGTAATTGCCTGTAATTATGGTATTACATATTCATTAGAAGATAAAACAGCTTATGATGGAGAGGAGAAAATTGTAGGTCTCTCGTGAAGGATACATTTGGCAGATGAGGCCTACAGAAGGTCATTTTCTCTCTTTGTTACAACACATAGGTTTATAACCCAAAGATCTAGCACACTTATTAATGCAAATAAATTGCTCTTGCAGTAAAGTTAACATATAGGGACATAGGGATTACTTGTTTGTGCATTGCACCAGACATTTTTTTTAATTAAACATTATGGTACATTACATTATGTACATGAACATCTAATTGTTTAATTCTCTGTATGGCTTATTATCTCAATTTCACAGCATATTTGTATGTGGTATAACATCTGAGAGCTCTGGATGGATCTCACTAACGTCCACGTTTCTTTCCAGGTGACTATTTTCTTCTCTGACATTGTGGGCTTCACTGCCATATCGGCTTCCTGCACTCCGCTGCAAGTCGTTGAAATGCTGAATAATCTGTATATGTGCTTCGACACACGCATAGACTCTTATGATGTCTACAAGGTGACCTCTATAGTCTTGAATCTGATATTATTAACATTTTTGTTATGTGTTGCCATGTTTCATAGCACTCACTCACTGTTGCTTATACTGCTATCCATTGTCATGGTGGGACTATCTGAGCCATATTCAGTTTCCTCAACCATCCCAATATTATTTAACACAAACTGCAGAATAGCAGACAGAGCAGAGAAAAAGTCAGTAACTATTTAAATTTTTTGACTAATATTTAATGAAAATTTTCATTAGTTGCAGCCAAATGTGCAAAGATGTAAAGTACAGTATGTATCATTAGATTACCAACCGTAAAATGAGTAAAAACACTATTAAGACTAAATATCAGACATTTCTAGTCTGTATTAATAAAGTCAGATGTTCCTAAAACCACTGACTGTGGTGATAAATGAAGCTCCATTAGACAACAGATTGGAGGAGGATGACTGGCTAAATTTCATTTTAAATTTCAGCAGGTCAATGATTGGTTGCTGCTACTCTGACTCGCTGATATTTATGTCACCTCAGGAGAGAGAGAATGAACAAGGAAGCTCATTTCCCCCAGTATATTTGATATATTACATGTTGTACATGTTTAGCACATACATACTTAAAATATGTAGCTATTGATTATCAATATGATACAATTGTTTAATCAGATATACAGTAGTAACCCTACTTACGAGTTTAATCTGTGCAGGAGCCAAGCTCGTTAGCTGGTTAGCTCGTTAGCTGGATGCATTTTCCCCATAAGAATACATGTAAAACTGATTAATCCGTGTCAGCCGGCCAATATACAGTATACTTTAATATGTAAATAATGTGTTTATATGGGTTTTTAAAAACATAAACGAGACGACGACGACGACGTCGCTCGTGTAGGCTGGCCACTAATGAGAGGGAGACCGACGGCGCTCGTGTAGGCTGGTGGCTAAGGAGGACAGGAGGACGGGCGTACGTGTATGGCATGGTTACACTTATCATATGAAAAGTAAAAGTAAAATTGATCTAACTTTCTTGTTCACTACCTTTTACTGGACAGCGGTCAAAGGTATTGACTGACCTCTTCTTCTACGGTAGCATCTAGGGGATGCTACGACCGCAGCGCCCCTAGCGGTTTGGCATACATAAAGAAATTTACGCTGCACGTTACTTGGAATTTTACTCGTTACCTGGAACAAAAATATTCCAAGATCTCGACTCGTTACCTGGAATACTCGTTAGTAGGGATGCTCGTAAGTAGGGTTACCACTGTATTAGCTTGTCACTATGCAGAAAGCATGCTAATTGGTTACGTTTAAATCAAAATGTCATCACAAAGAAGAGGTCAAGTGAAGTTCATTTTCATTAGTTTTATGATGAGGCCCACTGTGGACCAGGGGGACCATGTAGAGAGATGCAGTAATCCCAGCAAAAGCAGGATAATCTGTTTAATAGCCTTGACTTTGGAAGAAACAATGAACGAATTGTAGAAGTTCATCATATATAAATACTCAAATGCTAAATGTGTTGATTTTTCTGGAACAGGTGGAGACTATTGGGGATGCGTACATGGTGGTGAGTGGGCTTCCAGAGAGAAATGGAGATAAACATGCAGATGAGATTGCCAAGATGTCTCTGGATCTAGTGGCTGCTGTGAGACAGGTTCCAATCCCCCACATGCCCAACAAACGCCTTCAGCTCCGAGCAGGGATCCACACAGGTTTGTGTGATTTGCATGGAACAATGAGAACACAGTCATAGGACATAATGTTCAGTTGACTCTTATTATTATTTAATGTTTCAGTTCTTTCCCATTTCATATGATAAATACACAGTCATATAAGAATATTATGACCACCTCCATGTGTTTGACCGTATAGATACACTTTTTAGTTCAGACTGTAGTGCATCTGTTTCTCTGTATACTTTGTTAGCCTCCTGGTAGTTCACTTGTCATTCAATGATCAGTCCATCATCTTGGTTGTTGGATTATTCTCAGTCCAGCAGTGACACTGACGTATTTAAAAACATGAGCAGATCTAAAGTATTGGATCCACTCACCACTACTGAGAATGATCCACCACCCAAATAATAGCTTCTTTGTGATGGTCCTGTGGGGGTCCATTGAAGAACAGGAGACTAAAAATGTATACATAGAATCCGATGGACTACAGTCTGTAATAGTAGAGCTACAAAGAGCACCTACAGTGACTTGTGAAAGTATTCACCCCTCTTCGCTTTTTTTGTGTTCTGCTACCTCACAACCCGGAATTAAAATGGATAATTTGAAGGTTTGCATTTGCAGAACACGTCTACAACTTTGAAATTTTTTCTTTTTTATTGTGATGCAAATAACAAATAGGACAAAATAATAGAAAACTTTAGTGTGTATAACTATTCACCCCCTTAAAGTCAGTACTTTGTAGAGCCACCCTTTGCAGCAATTACAGCAGCACGTCACTTTGGATAAATCTCTTATGAACTTACCACATTTTGCCACCTGTATTTTTGCCCATTCCTCAGGGAAAGAGTGCTCCAGCTCCTTCAAGTTAGATGGTTTCCGCTGGTGAACAGCAATCTTCAAGTCTGACCACAGATTCTCAGTTGGATTAAGGTCTGGGCTTTGACTAGACCACTCCAATACATTTACACGTTTCCACTTAAACCACTAGAATGTTGCTTTAGCAGTATGCATAATAAATATGCCAGTGTTAAAAAGTTTAACACTTTCAGTGTTAATTGAACTCTAATAGTGTTGATTTATCACTGGCATATTTACTGTGTGCTCTAGGTCACTGTTCTGTTAGAAGGTGAACCTCCGTCCCAGTCTCAAATCCCTGACAGACCGAAATAGGTTTTGCTTAAGAATATCCCTGTATTTAGCGCCATCCATCTTCCCAACTTGGACCAGTTTCCCAGTCCCTGATGCCAAAAAACATCCCCACAGCATCATGCTGTCACCATGTTTCACTGTGGGGATGGTGTTCTTGGAGTGATGAGATGTGTTGGTTTTGTGCCAGAACTTTTTCTTGATGGTTGAAAAGTTCAATTTTGGTCTCATCTGACCAGAGCACCTTCATACATTTGGGGAGTCTCACACATGCCTTTTGTCAAACTCACAAAGATCATTCCTATTTTTGTATGTCAGTAAAGGCTTTTTTCTGGCCACACTTCCCTAAACCCCAGCTCTGTGGAGTGTACGGCTTATTGTGGTCATATGGGAACTCTGCAGCTCCTTCAGGGTTACCTTTTGTCTCTATGCTGCCTCTCTGATTAATGTCCTTCTTGCCTGGTCTGAGAGTTTTGGTGGGTGGCCCTCTCTTGGCAGGTTTGTTGTGGTTCCATGTTCTTTCTATTTGATTATAATGGATCATCAGAGATTTTATAACCCAACCCTGATTGGACTTCTCAACAACTTTGTCCCTGACATGTTTGGAGATCTCCTTGGTCTTCATGGTGTTGTTTGGTTAGTGGTGCCTCTTGCTTAATGGTGTTGCGGCCTCTGGGGCCTTTCAGAAAATACTGACAGATCACATGACACTTAGATTGCACACAGGTGGACTTCATTTCACTAAGCATCTGAAGGTAACTGGTTGCACCAGAACTTTTTAGGGGCTTCATAGCAAAGGGGGTGAATACATGTGCACATGCCAATTTTCAGATTTTTATTTCCACAAATTTTTTGTTAATATGTATTTTTCTCATTTCACTTCATCAGTTTAGACTATTTTGTCCAGATGCATCACAGAGAATTCAGATTAAAAACATTTCAATATAGTTTGTAATGTAACAAAACAGGTAAAAAGCTAAGGGAGGTGAATACTTTTGCAAGGCACTGTATATAGATAATATTACTGCATATGTTAAATATGTATAATGTATGTTTAATATATAAATATTACATATGCAGCATTTTTATTAAGGTTTTTACTTGTGCCACAGGACCTTGTGTAGCTGGTATTGTAGGCTATAAGATGCCCAGATACTGCCTGTTTGGAGATACAGTGAACACAGCCTCACGGATGGAGTCTACTAGTCTGCGTAAGTCTCTGACTCCAAACTTTTCTGGCAACAGTCTTTTATAAAGAAAATAAATTCCTTCTAAACTAGATGTTCACCCACATGTGAATTTTGAAACAGGATTACATGCACTCTCTATGATCTCAGAGATATTTTAGTATGTAGTATCAAAACTACTCAATGAAGCTTCAGCTCTGCTGCTCATGAATATTTTCACTCACTACATCACCATAGAGACAGTCAGCCATTTTAGTTTCATCTGCACAGTTCTGCCTTTATTCTTGCACTGCCACATCCAAGAAATGAAAATATTGTCAAAACCTTCACCGTGGTTCATTTTATTCAAAATGGTTTCATATTGTATATTCATTAAATATAAAGTGAGATATTTGAAGTGTGTTTAGATTTTACTGTTGATCAGTTCGGCTTATAGCTCATGAAAATCAGAAATCCAGAATCTCATGTTATTTGAATATTTCTTTTGGAGTAATTTTCTATTCAAACAGCGTCAACATTAAAAGAAAAAAGGCGTGAAATTGTCACTTTATGTGTAATGTGTATAAATCTGATGATGCATCTCTGGCCACACCCCCTGCCTTGTCTGTGCCTCAGGACATGTGCTTGTGTGTTTATTTGGTCTCCATGTCATGGCTAGTCATCAAGTTCATTGTATGCACTCGTCTGTTCACAGTCCTCTCCCATCTCATGTGATTATGTGTGCTTTAAAAGCCTCCCCAGTGTGTCAGTCCCTTGTCTGTCATTCTAGTGTTATTCTATCATCACAGACTAGCTCAAAAATTGACAGTATGACAGATGACACCTATTGGAATAAGACTTTATAAATGTTTATATTGGTTTATGTCATTAAGTCTTGTGAACAGTACACTACCGTGAAGTCTTACTAAAGTCTTATTATTGTTTTGCTGTACTAATTAATACTTATTACAGTTACAGTTAGTTACAGTAGTCTTACACTTACATGATAAATTACAAATATATTTCAGTGTTTATCTTAATTTTTTGTTTGTTTAGATGTCAAATGGCAAAAATATGTCATGCAAACTTAAAGGCAAATAATGGTTCCTTATGCAAAACTGTACAGAGTAATAACCTTTCATTAAAATAATCAATATGAATGAAATCACAATAAAACATCTGTTCTGAACACAGCTGAAATTTTACAATCCACACTTTGGACAGCATAAATAATACAGTTTGCAGATAAACATACTAAACATAGGCTTGTCCTCGACTGCGACATATTAAAGGCTGTACCTGTAAGGTTCTTTCGATTGATTGTTACAGCTCAGAAGGTCCATGCGAGTTCAGCGACGTATCTGGCCCTGATGAAAGACAATGCATATGAGCTCCAGCTGAGGGGGGAGATTGAGGTGAAGGTGAGACAAAAACTAGCACATTAAACTTTAAAGATATTCTGATGTGTGTTTGAGTTTGTACACAACAGTTCCTCAGTTTATAATCTGAAACGCAAATCCCAAAGTTCCCTTATAGATCATACAGGCAAAACATTTTAAAAGCTTCAGCTGTTTATTGATTAACAACATTTATCCACAAACTACAGTGAATTAATTTCATACCACTGATTTATCATTTCACTTGGTGGTGGTGTGTTAGTGTGTGTTGTGCTGGTATGAGTGACACAGCAGAGCTGCTGGAGATATTAAACACTATGTTATCTCACTGTTTACTCTATTAGACACACCTTGTAGATATAAAGTCCGAGACAGCAGCTCATCTGTTGCTGGGTTTTTTGGTCCTTTAGTCCTTAATTGGTGGCAACAGAACACTATTGGGTGAATAATTTTGGTTGGTGGACTATTTTCAGTCAAGCAGTGACACTGAGTTGTTTAAAATAGCAGCTTTGCTAACACACCACCACCACATCAGTCTCACTGCAGTGCTGAAAATGATCCACCACCAAAATAATATGCTCTGTGGGGGTCTTGATCATTAACAAACAGGTGAAAGCAGGTTAAGAAAGTATGCAGAGAAAGAGATGAACTACAGTCTGTAATTTTAGAACTACAAAATGCACCTGTATGACCAGTGGAGCTGATAACATGGACAATGAATTTAAGGATGTTATTTTCATGTTATGGCTGAATGGTGTATATCACGGTGTATCCATAATGTTAGTATACAAGTATAGACATAGCATGTGATACTACAGTATGCCGTGTGTGATCCCAATCTTTGTACCAATGTAGAGTCATATTCACTTCTTATTACTGTTTTCATTTCTAGGGTAAAGGGAAAATGAACACCTACTGGCTGGTCGGTCACAAAAACTACAGTGTCCAGAATGACAGTCTGGTGTGTCACTGGAATCCCAACCTGTCAAGAAAAAAGAAGACACCTATAGGAAGTAACATCTCAATGGGGAATGTGAGCACATCACTTACATTGAATATTAAGTCTTTATTGTACATATAATGTATACAGTGGATATAAAAAGTATATACACCCCTGTTAAAAGACCAGTTGTTGAAATGATGAAGAAAAAGAAACATTTCATAACATTTCCACCTTGAATGTGACTTACAAACTGTAATTCAGCTGAACCAGACTGAAATTGTTTAGAGGGGATAACTAAAAAACTAAAATAATGTGGTGGCATAAATATGCACACCCTTTTATAACTGGTGATGTGGCTGAATTTAGGATTAACCAATCACATTCAAATTCATGTTAAACATACCTGCCATCAGTTCAGCTGTTCTAGTAGGATTTTCCTGATATTTACGTAGTTGCATTTTACAGCAAAAGCCATGATCTGCAAAGAGTTTATAACACAGTAAAGTGATCTCATTGTCAAGTGTGTAGCACCAAATTCTGGGCCCTATGCACCCCCCACCCCCCATTCACAACCCCTCACCCCACCCATAATCATTTGCATCATAAAAAACTATGTGGCATTTTATTTTTCTTTGGATGGAATTGCCTTTAGTCTCCTATTCTAATTAGGCTACAGCCAAACAGTAAACACAGAGCATGACTTAGTGTTGCTAAACACATTACAGTAAATGATGTGCTTTCATTTTAAACTACAGGCTCAGCTTGTCTCCACAGTATCAGAGGATGAGGGGTCTGTTGCTACATCACTGCATGACGTGCGTTTCACAAGTTAGCTTAGCTACTAATTTAGCAGCCTGTCCTTATGAACCTGTGGCACTGAGGCTGCCAAGATAGGCTGTTAGCCTCATTATGTTATGGCCCAATAATATTAATTTAATTTTGAATTCGTATACTGTTGCAGTAGTGTGGTAGGCTATGCAAATAAAAATGTATTTAGAGTTTAGCTCAAATTACAAATACATCCTGTTATGTCTAATGGTGCAGTGTTTAGCTCTGACAGTCGCATTAACTAATGTGGGCTATTTACGTTCACATTTGGGCTCACCTTTCTTAAGAAAGAAGTTTGTTAGCAGTTTCTCTCCCTCGTTTCTTTTATGTCTCTTTCCTGACTCTCTTTTCGTTTCTGAAAACTGTATTTACATTGGCTATTTACAAATCGCACTGCACTAGAATGACCGTTAAGCTAAACGCGCCTAGTTAAAAAGCTCTGTGAAAGCGGACTAAACCATTTCATACAAGGGGTGAGGGTGCCTGCCCTCAGACATGATATGTAGGTTACCGATTTATTTGTCCAAAACATTACATTTACATTATTTAGTAACATTTATTGTGATCTTTAAATGATATTAATACAAACCGGATTCCAAAAAAGTTGGGACACTAAACTAATTGTGAATAAAAATTGAATGCAATGATGTGGAGGTGCCAAATGTCAATATTTTATTCGTAATAGAACATAGATGACAGATCAAAAGTTTAATCTGAGTAAATGTAACAT
>BRDA01015286.1:0-28034 GCA_036984385.1 Crenuchus spilurus | reverse complement strand
CATTGTATGTGTACTTCAGTATATTAGTGATTAATGCACTTTATCATGTACGGAAGTATATCAGTGTGTAACATAATATACTTTAACTTCTATTGAAGCACAGTGCCACATCATAAAATTAGAATACAATGATAAAGTTTTAAAAATATAAACTATAATTATATTATAAACTGTTATAGTTATAAACTGTCAAATTTTATTCATTACATGTAAAGTGACATTTCAAGCCTTTTTGTGTTTCACTGTTGATCACAATAGTTTATAGCTCATTAAAATCAAATTTAATCTCAGATTATTAAAATATTTCATTTTGTGTCTGAGGAAATTATTATTCAAACACAGTATCAATTTTAAAATAAAAAAGGCTTACAATCTGTCACTTTATGTGTAATGACTTTACAGTATCACAGTTTACCTTTTTGAATTAAATTATGGACACAAAGGAACTTTTTCAGTTCAGTCAGTTACTCGGTTCCTAAGTAGCTCA
Organism: Crenuchus spilurus; assembly: GCA_036984385.1. Lineage (NCBI taxonomy): Eukaryota > Metazoa > Chordata > Actinopteri > Characiformes > Crenuchidae > Crenuchus > Crenuchus spilurus. The sequence goes on along the minus strand of BRDA01015286.1, from coordinate 27,547 downwards.
TTTATTTTTCTACTGAATGGTAAATGATAATTAACTATTATTCAAGATGTTTTGTTTAAACTGAACAAACACAGGCATGTTTGGTTTACATTTAAAGACCTCTGAGTCAGCACACATATACCTCATATCAGGTTTATGGTCTCATCTGTTTTTTTCTGGGATCAAAACCTGAAACATTACCCAGCCAGCAGCATTCACATACATACATTTCAGGTTCCAAATGTGAAGAAATATTTTAGATTAGTCACACCATGTGGCCAAAACAGGAGTTTTTGTTACTTATATTACAGATATTATATTCAATTATATAATCATAAATATATATGTATATAATCCAAATTTGATTGTGAATAAACAATTACAGGATAAATTAAGATTTAAATGTGTGATATTAAATGTTTGAGGTTCAACTAATTAAAATTCAGGACCTGTTCTGTGATATTTTACTGAATTTATTATAAATGAAGCATTCCAGCTCAACTCATGCAAAAGCACAGTCCTTACTGATGTTCTGTAATTTTAGGGGCCAGTAAGAATCCCACCGGAGGAGAGAGGGAGACGGCAGCCCACCTTCACTGCAGTCCCGATCCTGTTGCTGGTGTCTGTTCACAGAGAGAGCTGAAGGATGGTGGATCCTGCAGTCTGCCCACCCAGTGAAAATAACAAAAGTGAGCGCCAGCGCCCCTCTTAGGTTACCACTTCAGTCTCCAGCACAGCTGACTCCACAGATACACAGTCACCTAAACACTTTAAATAGAACTCACAGCTACAAACACTGAAATAGCACACAGAACAGGCTGCAGTGGAACAGGGACACCTACTGGCAACATTTGCTTCCCCACATGTACTCCAGTCCATGAAAAAACAAGGTTCTTCAAGGGTTCTTTAGTACACGAAATACAGTAGTTCCTGAACCAGGTTAGAACCTGAACAGTTGGTCACAAAAATATTTAAATGATATTTGTTGATAATGATATTCATGCTTGTGCTGCTACTAAAAAAATGTAGGCCCAAAATATGAATGACAAAATGGAACTGATTTACTGTACTAACTAAAATACTCCAGTAGAAGTTAAAAATCCAAAGCCTTTCAGGCTTGCATGATGTACATGGAACTGGATAAACAGATTTACTACACACCACTACACAATAAAAACAAATGACATAATAAAAGATTTTTGGAAGCACCTTGCATCACCCAGTATTATTATTTTGTCTTTGCTGTCACTGTGCTGGAACACTTCTGGTAATTTCTGGAAATATTATACCAGTGGAGAAGAAAAGTATGTTCTTCAGGGGAAGCCTCAGGTAAGAGGAACAGAATGACGTCTGCTGATATTGAGCTTCTTCTCTTGATCTTGTATCAGTTCAGTACTGGTCACGTGATGTTTCAGGACAGGGAGACAGCAGGTAGGGGTGAAATCCAATATAAAGTTTATTAGACAAAGAATTAACAAAGACTAACACAGGTATCCACAACGATGACTGACAAACATGAGATGACAGGGGAGCATATATATATATATATATATATATATATATATATATACGGGGATTAATTAGTGAGATACAGGAGGAAGCAAATGTGTGAGGTGAGGTGACATCACAAAGGGGTGTGGATGATGACATGTAGACAGGAAGTGGACAGGGTCAGGTGAGGACATGACAACACAGCATATTACTTGACAATCTCATATTATAAGGGACAGATAGCAACATCTGACCTTGAACCCCAGGGATTGGTGTTACTATTGATTTTTAAAGTGTACCAACTAATACATAACACAAATACAAATACCAAATAATGGCACTGATCAATGTAAATAATTTGTGTGTGTGTGTGTTTGTGTGTGTGTGTGTGTGTGTGTGCAGGGGCGGATTTAACCAACACGCAAACCACGCAATTGCTTGGGGCCCCGGAGATCAGGGGGGCCCCTACTGGCCAAAAGAGGTTGGCAAGAAAAGACTGTTTTGGTTCTCTGCTGATTTTTCCATCCAAAAACAGTGTTACGCTATATTAAAAAGAGGAGGGTTGAGCACTAGGACCCAGCAAAAAAACAGCCACTCAGTCGGAAGCCTGTTTCTCTTTAGACCGCTAACTAATGTGTGATTGGCCGTCCCAGCGGACACTCCGTCAGCGTCTGGACTTTCAAACCATCCGTCCATCCATTATCACACCTGCTTTGATTTGGCCTGTAGTCCGTGTTCACCTTCTCTCTCTCTCTCTCTGTCTCTCTGTCTCTCTGTCTCTCTGTCTCTCTGTCTGTCTCTCTCTCTCTGTCTCTCTCTGTCTCTCTGTCTCTCTCTGTCTCTCTGTCTCTCTGTCTCTCTCTCTCTCTCTCTCTCTCTCTCTCTCTCTCTCTCTCTCTCTCTCTTCTCTCTCTCTCTCTCTCTCTCTCTCTCTCTCTCTCTCTCTCTCTCTCTCTCTGTGTGCGCGCGCGTCTACCAGTCTGTGATAAGCCATCCATTTACATGCCTCGAAGTTTAACTTTTATCAAAATAATTCAGAATTTCTGCTAATTTTTACTCAAAAATGAGGTATAAGTTTATGTAAATGAAGTCTATTGACCATACAGTCCAAACATAAGTGTAAAATTGGTGCTAATGAATTGGAGTGAAGTTGATTATCAAGGTGTAACACAGAATTGGGAGATAATTTTATATTACACGATTTTAACAGTTTATTAATATTTAATAATTACTATTTTTACAAACCCTGTAAAGCTGCTTTGTGACATCAGTTGTAAAAAGCACTTTATAAATAAAATTTGATTGATTGATTGATTGATTGACTATTTAATTAATTATTAATATTATTCTATTTTAATAATAATAATAATAATAATAATAATAATTTTATTGTTATTATTAGTATATTATTAATAGTAACTAGTGATTCCTAATAAAATATTAATAATAATGTTTAAGTAATGTTTAAAATGTATGTATAATAATTAATATTTATTAATCAATAATAATTTAATTTATGTGCCTGTACCGCACCATAACTATAAAAAAGAATCTGTTTGATCAGGGCCCCCAGACATTACATTGCTTGGGGCCCCAGAACTTCTAAATCCGCCCCTGTATGTGTGTGTGTGTGAGAGAGAGAGAGAGAGAGAGACAGAGAGAGAGAGAGAGAGAGAGAGAGAGAGAGAGAGAGAGAGAGAGAGAGAAAAAGAGAGAGAGAGGCCCAGATTATATGACTATAATTTAGTTCCTGTGAGCCTCAGTATGATAACAGTACACTAAAAAGCCTATATTTATTTTTAAATTCCAGCACAAAAAGACTCATATAAATATGATAACATTAACCCATTTAATCCAGAATTTTTCCCAAACATAAAAATAAAAATATTCAATTCATGTGTCACTAGTAACCCTTTGAAATAATCAATCTCAGTTTTTTTAATTACATGAAAAAGTTGGGGAAATAGTGTGTTTTATGGTCAGTCACAATTGTGACTGGTGGGATAATGTGTTCTATACTGGAATAACATATTTCTTCTATGGAGTCACCAAAGTTCTTGTGCATTCCAGTCTATTCATTAACACATTTAAAACTTTGTCACTATAGTACCCAGCAATGCCACTAGTGTTCATATATATTTTTTTCTTGTCAGTTTTTATCCTCTTCCCAATGTAGTAGTAGCCAGTTAGCCCATCCCATCCTTTAAGACACTCTCCATCAGTTTTGCAATGTCCCTGACCCTAGGAGGGTGAAGTCAAGCACAAGCCTCCTCCACTGCGTGTGATACTGCCACCGCCTCTTTTCAAACTACACCAGTTTGAATACACTGTCACTGGGTAGCAAACACACTTGGAGGAAAGCACATAATGCCTGAGCCAGTGGACATTTCAATGTGAGAGTGATAGGGAGAGAGAGCGCCATCTACCAGCCCAGAGAGAGCACGGCCAATTTTTGCTGTCTTGGGCCCCGGCTGTTGGTGACAAACAGCATGACCGGGATTCGAACTCGCGATCCTGTGGTCATAGTGCCAGTGTCTTAGCCTGCTGAGCCACCACTAAAGTGTTCTATTGCATCTAGAACAGTCCTTATATAATACTCATTTGAATACTGAGAGCAAAGAAAACACTCAGCCACGATCTCAACATTGTTACTTTATTGAAAAAAGTAATGCAACATGTATTGAAACATGAATATCATAACTTCATTGCATATTTGAACTTATACTGTAGTGCAATATTTAATGTAATGTGAAATTTTAGAGCAACAATCAATATCTGAATAGCTGTCATATGACTCATTATTTTGAAGTAACATAAAGGTAACCTTTCAAATAGAGGTAGAATGCAGGATATGTATTAAAGGAAAGGCCAACACTGAATGAAATAAAACTATAGACTTCAGAACTAAGTACACAATTACTTTACATCACTATTTTGAACTATGATCAGTCAGACTTATTGTCATACAGTATGTCTTGAATCAATTGATCTTCTTTTCCAAAAATATTTCAGTCATTCTGGTCTTTTCACCTTTTTGTTGGCTTATTATCCTAGGATCTGTTGTACAGATTCACCTCCCCGATCTGATAATTTTCTACTGTTTGTGGTATATCTTGAAGCACACAATGTGCAGTGGTGCTTTGCATTTCTCACATGCATAGGTAGGTAGTGTGTTTGTCACAGTGATGACATCTCTGGCACTGGTGCATTGTCTTGATTGGCCAGTGAGAAGCTTCATCATATCTTGCCTGATCTTCAACAGCAGCAGCCAGTAGAGATCTTCCGCTCTCCAGTGGTTTTGTGCCAAACCTTTGCACAATCCTCCGATAATGTCACTGTAAAAGATTTAGCTGTTTACGAGCACACGGTTTAGAGACCATGCAAAGATGGGCACACATCCCTTCTTAGACCTGATCGAGATTTGCTATCTTGAAACCTGTAGATCATGAAGGTCAACACCACCCATGTGCTCATTGTATAGGTTGATGCCTTTAGGCTCTGGGACTTTGTCAAAGGCATGTCGCTTTTTGTTCCGTCTCTTGACATAGGTCTTATTTTATTTCTCCTCCATGTTATTGTCTCTCCAGTGGACCAGCAACTTACCTCATTGGGTCAGAACCTCAGAGATTCCCTGGGGTAACTTCAGGAAGTTCTTCTGTGACTTAAATGGGACATCAAAAAGGCGATTTTGCCTCATCGTTCCAGAAGTCCAATATCCTCCTTTTGTCATTTCATCAAGGAATGCAAGTGAAGTGAAAAGGTTGAAAGAACTTGAAACCTTTAGGCACCTGAGCTTGTTCTGCAAGACCGAGAACAACACTGGGTTTTTGTCCCAACCCAGCCTCAGGGAGGAGAATGTGGGATCCACCAGATGGTTCCAAGTGATACATGTAACCACTGGATGAGGCCTGGCTGGCAAATGACATGTCTCCAATTCATACTCCATATCTGACCCATCAGTATCACAGTCAGTGAAGACAGCATTTTTCTCATTTTGATGGATAACTGCAATGTTACATGCCTGGTATGGATGGTCACCAAAATCCAACATATCCTGGACTTGACTTCAAGTGAAGCTAACTTAAATAACAGTAGAAACTTAGTTATAACAAGAACTATGTATGTATGTATGTATGTAAAGATGCACTGCATTATTCCACCGGTCACTATTATTGCCTTCAACATGTTTATTCATTCTATCACCACACTAAACAAAGTTGAGTAATTGCAAATGCATATATTAATACTAAACACCTTAAAGATGTTTACCAAAATATTTTGTCCTAGCTTTATGTTAACATACTTTACAAATCTTTTGTTTGTGAGCTTTGATGCAGACATCCTCTCCTCATTTTGCAATCAGGAAGCAAATAGCTCTGGGCATATGACAATTTACACTAAACATGTAAAACTACACATATTTAATTGTGACTCATTATTTCAATATTTGCAGGAAATGCGTTGTTACATCACTCATTTTTAGATTCTTATAACTGAAAACATTTTTATGGCTACTTTTGTGACTAATGGGATTAAATGAGTTAATTTCTTTACAATACAAATCTGAAATATTTTCATTTTAGGATCCACTCGTTCATTTAATCCTGATCTACAATGTGAAGACCAAACACTCTGAGTGATCTTTTCATGACAAGCCACTGGCTGGACAAACCACATTTGAGATGGATAAAATAAAATTTAAAATGCTAGACAGTTAGCTAGTGCTGAAGAAGTGAAATAGCTGTGAAAACAGTTAAAGTTTGGACAGTTTCTTGGTCAGATATGTTGATAAATGTACTAGCTCATCTTGAAAATGTTGAATATTCTGAAAAAAGTTCATTTGTGTTCATAATAATTTAAGTAAAAAATTGGTCACATACTATTCTTGTTAGATGGAAAGTGACGTATTTCGAACCTTTCTTGTTTGTTTTCATGTTAACACTGTTTGAATAGTAATTTGCACAAATTTCAAATGAAATATTGCAATAATGAGATTCTGAATTTCTGACTTGAGCTAAAAGCACACTGATTAACATTAAAACAAAACAAAAAAAGTTGGAAATATGTCACTTTACATGTAATCAATATAAAATATGATCATTTCCATTTTTAATTCAATTATGAACAACAATGAACTCAGGATATTGTTTTTTTTTTTTACCTCTGATAACTGAGATAAATAACATGTCATATATGGAAATACAACCAAAGTGTGTGTGGACAAACTTTAAAGGGGCAATGAAATTAATGTGGTCATTATAGCGTGTACTTTCATGAACTTTAGGTAAAATGACAGCATTCTTTTGGTTGATTACTTGTTTTTAACTCACCAATAACCACAAAATATGTAGTACACAAACACGCTGATGAAGGGCATCACTAGAGCTGAGTCATAACAGAGAAATCCCACTGAGGGCAGTATTTCTGCTCTATCAATGGGGCTTCCCCAGTCAATCTTAGGAACAAAATCAACTTTGCAGATAAGGAGCTGTGCTGATCCACTGCTAGCATGCGGTTAAACAGTAAACTCACGTCAGTAAGCATTCTATAATTATGACTACAGTGCATTCCCAAAGGTTAAAAGGGTTAACAAAGCTTATGATCACATTACCTGTGATCGATCATTAATAATTTGTGTCTGCAAGAAAGCAGACTGTAGCAGGTTAGACCCACACAACCCCAACTGTAACAATCATCCATAACCTGAACAATTATGTAGAATAAGTCTTTTTATTTCATTATTTCCATTATTGTTATAAATAACAAAATACAAACTAAATCACACAAGATGCGAAAATGTTGCAAATAAAAGTATATATGTGACTCCGCCAGGGAAAACCAGGCCAAAGTCGTTCGGCCTGTCACTCACATTAGCGACAAAACTTAGCCACTCGGTTTTTTTGCTGTAAATGATAGACAATAGTTTCAGAAATCTATCGTAGTACATATTTTGATCAAAAACAAACCTTAAATTCACCAAAAAAAGTTGTTTTGAGCAGTTTGTAATTCAGCGAATTTGCAGATTTTACCTGAAAAATGGGTGTTACCATTCTGTCACCATTTGAATCCGGATGTAGAACTAATTATACCACGGAGGTACACAAGCTTCTTGGGCGTCATTCGGCTCCTGAACTACTTCTTCACTGTATAAACGTGTTTGAGCTCATGTATCCATCCACCAAACGTGAGCAGGTCAGATGATATCATGTTCATGTCTGCTATATTTGGATTTATTTTGATTCATTTTAAGCGTATCTGGTGCATTAATGTCTTGTGACACAAATAAACTGAGTTGAGTTTCAGTATGCTATGTCTCAGAATGCTCTATCTCTGAAAGTATGAGAGATAATCGGCTGAAACTTTGTGTGAGGCTTCCTTTAACAGCACTCTTTACAAATATGCTAATAACTCTTGAAAAAAAAAAGACTTTGACCCGGTTTTCCCTGGCGGGGTCACATATGCTTAATTAAAGCACAAAAGCTGTAAACACACAATCAAATATAGGAAAATATGGTTTACATTTACTGCACGATATTTATTGTTTGGGTGTACACAAAGAGTTCAGTCAAATTCCAGAATGTTTGTTCCAGAAAGTGGCTCCTGATGCTTTCTGTGCTGTCAGAGAAGTTCAGTAGTTGCTGAAACTCGTCTGCCTCTGAGTTGTTCTCCTCCTCGGGGGGCCTGGGTGGATCAGCATCCAGCTCCAGGTAAGTTTTGGTGGAGGTGAGGAGGTTATCTGTACCCCCGTGGTGACCGTCTGCCCCAGAGACCACTGTCTGCTCCTCTACCCAGGCCAGGCTGCAGGAGGTGCTGTGTTCACCTTCTTCTCTAACCCCTTTATCACCTACATTCAGGACCCTTGCAGTGGGCACCACCGACATGGCTGACTGACTGCTACACACACCCATCAGTCTATATGCACTACACACACACACACACTATACAGACTCTGTACACACTCTACACACACTATACACACTCTTCATACACACTGCTGCAGGGTTTCTGACCCTCTGCTCTCCTCTGTGACTCTGAACTATTTCTCCATCTGTGAACAGCAAACAGCATTCTGCTGCTGTGTGTGTGTGCAGCTGTTTTTAACACATACCTTTCACTGAAACCTGAGCACACTTCATGCTAAATGAGTGCTTCTGTTCTTGACAGTTTAATACATACACACAGACACAGGTCAGAGGTCACGTTTATAAAAAAGTGTTAAAGGTGGATGGTGGTCATTTACCTCTGTTTATATATACAGTGCTGTTAAAAAAGTATTTGCCCCTTATACATTTCTTTTTTTTTCTTCTTTTTTTTGACATTTGTCACACTTAAATGTTTAAGATTATCAAACATATTTGAATATCAGACAAAGATAATTTGGTTTTTATATAAAATACAAAAAGCAGGGTAACACTTTTTAATAACTTTCATTAATAAGCCATGAACTGATGATTAATAACTGTGAAGAAATATTTAGTCCATGGAAATTTGAACATGAACAAATGTTTATAAATGACAGTTCATGGAGTTACTAATGATTGTGTTCATGTTTGCAAATCTTAACAAATCATTAGTAAATCATTACTAAATCATTTGTTAATGAAATTCTCATGAACTAATGATTTGTTCACTAATGATTAGTTAATGAGGTATTAATGAAAGTTATAAAGTGTTAGCAAAAGCAGTTTTTAAATTATGATTTCATTTATTAAGGAAAAAAACTATCTCACACAATCTGGCACAATTTCTGACCAAAAATCCACTGCTGACCAAAAGTAATACAAAGACCTGTCTCACATTTGCCAAAACAAATCCTGATGATCCCCAAGACTTTTAGGAAAATATTTTCTGGACTGACAAGACAAAAGTGCATGTAAGATTTCAGGCTGAGAAGCAGAGATTCAGACACACAGAGAGGAAATAAGGTTTAATAAGATGATGATAACGTAACAAGCACAAACATGAAGTACGGTTTACACAAGCTAACAAGAACAAAACAACTCACAATAGGACTCATACACAGAAGGGAATAAGTAGGGGAACATAATTACATACAGGTGAAAACACTAAGGGGCAGGGCATAATGGTTCAGGACAAGTGGGAAAAAAGGCAGAGACAGACACAATGACAGACCACATGATAAAAAACGTGACATTGGAGATTTTTGGAAGGTTTGTGTCCTGTTACTTCTGGTGTTAAACTACCACAGCATTTCTGAAAAAGAACATCATACTGACAGTCAAACATGGTGGCGGTAGTGTGATGGTCTGGGGCTGCTTTGCTGCTTCAGGACCTAAAAGACTTACTGTAATTGTTGGTACTATGAATTTTGCTCTTTTCTAGGGAATCCTGAAAGAGAACATCTGGCCATCACTTTGAGACGTTAAGTTAAGCATACTTGGGTACTGTAGCAGGACAACAATCCAAAGCAAAACAGCAAGTTCACCTCTGAATGACTAAAAAAACTAAATGAAGGTTTTGGACTGAGATGCTGTGGCACAACCTTAAACTGACTGTTCATTCTCAAAGCCCTCCAATATGGCTGAATTAACACAATTCTGTAAAAAGAATAGGCCAAAATTCCACTACAGAGATGTGAAAGACTCATTGCCAGTTATCGCAAATACTTAGTTGCAGTTGTTGCTGGTAAGGGTGGCACAACCAGATACTAGGTTTAATGGGCAAACACATTTGTCATATAGGGTCAGGTTGGATTGGATTGCTTTTTTCCCTTAATAAATGAAATCATAATTGAAAACCCAAATCTTGTTTTCACTCAGGTTATCTTTGTCTGATTGTTTGATAATCTGAAACATTTAAGTCAAGTCATGTCAAATGTATTTATATAGTGCTTTTTACAACTGATGTCAAAAAGCAGCTTTACATGGTTAGTAATAACAAAACACCAAAGCCCCAGTGAGCAAGTCAAAAAGAATACTGGCAAAACTCCCTCAGAGCTGGAGGATGAAACCTTGAGAGTTCTTAATACAGTCACACAGTCTTATGATGCTGTGGGAGTGTTCAGGTGTACTGATATGGTGACAGTAGTGAAACAGGAAAGGTAGTTAATAATAATAGTAAGAAGAAGAAGAAGAAGAATATCAATAATAAAGGTAGCAGCCAGTAAAGTCAGTATAAATGTGGTCAGTAGTGTAGAGCATCTGCAGCAGATCACAGTAGTTGGTTTTTGCTGGGCAGTTGGTCTAAGGTGACATCATGCAGAGATAGTATTCAATCTTCTATCACCGTCAAGCCAAACTGATGAGCAATCACTGACTCAGAAAGAGTGAAAAGACAGAGATGGAATTAGTTCTGCTTGGGTTTATAAAGTACAAGGATTATGAGACTTATCAGAGTGTGGCTAATGACTCAGAACCATCTAGAACAGCCTACCTAAAAGGACAGATCCAGATGGTAAACAGACATGGGAGCTCCTCAAGACACTGGCATCCCTCTGCCCCACCATCAACAAATTTGAGTGATGGTGTGAGCAGCGGTAAGACAACCCCAGCGTCTCAGTTTACTATAAACCCCTATGTCAATAAACCCCTGGATCTGCAACTTTTCTATAATGTAAAGTATTAATTACACTGTAAAAAAAAAAAAGTTTCACCAACTAAAAAAATCTTAGTGACCCGTTGCACCTATTTTTTAAAGTTGGTCTAATTTAAGTTCTGCAAGCTGCATATTTCAAGTTCTGCTGACAATCCTAGAATTTACATCCAATTAAAGACAATAAGTTGAGTCAATCACATTTATAACATTTGATTGACTCAACTTATTTTCTTTAATTGGACGTAAATTCTAGGACTGTCAGCAGAACTTGAAATATGCAGCTTGCAGAACTTAAATTAGACCAACTTAAAAAAAATAGGTGCAACGGGTCACTAAGATTTTTTTAGTTGGTGAAACTTTTTTTTACAGTGTACCAAAAACTAAACTAAACAGAGGAGTTTTCAGCCTAGTCTTAAAGGTTGAGATTGTGGCGGAGCCCCTGCCATTGTCTGGGAGGTTATTCCAAATTTGAGGGGCTGTATAAGAAAGGTTGCTTCCCCCTACTGATCATTTCTGAATTCTAGGGGCTAAGAAGGCAGCTCCCTGTGATCTAAGTAAAAAAGATGGTTCATAGTAAGAAATTAGGTCTTATATACGGTACTCTGTTGCAAGCCCATGTAGGGCTTTATACATCACTACAAGAATTTTATATTTGATTCTGATTTTAACTGGAAGCCAATGTAGTGCTGATAGAACAGGGCTAATATCAAATTTTCTGGTTTTAGTTAGAACCCTGGCTGCTGCATTTTGAACTAATTGAAGTTTATTTAGGTTTCTGCTACACCCTGATAACAGTGCATTGGAGTAATTTAATTTTGAAATAATGAAGGCATGTACCAATTTTTCTGCATTAGGTATAAGGCATTTTTTAACTTGGAAATATTACAGAGATGTAGGAATGCTCTTCTGGTAGTTTTAGTTATGTGTTGATCAAATGATGAATCTAAGTCAATTATGACACCAATATATTTTGCTACTAAGTCAGGTGTAACAGTGAAGTTATCCAGATTTAAACTTAAGCCTGATAATTTATTTTTTGTGGTCTTTGGGCCCAAAAGAAGAAACTTTTTAAAAGGAGGAAGTTATACAACGTCCAGCATTTTACATCTTTTACACAGTTCTGCATTTTCTTTAATCCTGAAATCAGGTTTAGATGATATATAAAGTTGTGTGTCATCTGCGTAACAGTGAAAATTAATATTGTGTTTGCTTATAACATGACCTAATGGCAGCATATAACATTTAAATAATAAAGGTCATAAGATAGATCCTTGTGGAATTCCATATTACAGTTTTGTACTATTGGATGATACATTATTAACATTTACAAAGTATTAAATATTTCTGCTCATTTGTCACACTTTATATATATATATATATAAAGTGTGACAAATGAGCAGAATCAAAATAAATCTGTAAAAGTGCAAATACTTTTCACAACACTGTATAAATATTCAAAAAAGTAAATTGTCATATATTTTATATTCATTACATGTAAGGTGACATATTTCAAGCCTTTTTTGTAATGTTAATGTTTTTTTAATAGTAATTGAAACAAAAATTAAACATTTTTAATAATTTGAGATTCTGTTGTCATTGTCATTTTCCTGAGCATGAAAACTTTCATTTTGAAATTATAAATATTGACTAAGGTTATAAATTGTTGCTCTGACATAAAGATCTCCTGAAACATATAAAGCTCAAATCAATTAAGTTAAACCTATTAAATTATACCAATATTTTAAGTCAGAGTTGTGCAGTCCTACAGAGGGCTAGTGTGGTTGCAGATTTTCCTGATGCTACTTGTTTAATTAGTTGCTCTCAGTCTGATGATCAGGAGCTACTACTTTTTGATGGCCCTTTACAAATTAGACTGGACTCCAGTGTCAAGTGGATTCAGAAACATAAAAACACTTAATTTAGTGTCCTCTGAATGTTTTGATTTAATGGAGATGGTGTTTAATACGTAGCATGTTGAGCTGCTACTTTTTTTCTTCTACTCACATTATTTCTGCATTCATTATTTCACCAAAAGAACGCTAATTCTGTTACTGCATGAGGAGTTTAGTACACAGTATATGATCAGACATAAAGATATATACATTAAAATCTGAAATAAGCTTCTTAAATATTTTTTGAAATTTCGGGTAAAAAAACCCCCCTGAAGTAAGAATTCACCCACCAGAGTTCAGGTGGTAAAATACGAAAGTAAGTTAATGAAGATGCCAATGGAAGATGTGGAAAAAGAGCATCATCAGAAGGCTGCAGATGAATTGTTTGGTTGATTCATGGTAGCAGAGATGAAGAAGATAAGTGGCTGACTTGTTTATGAACAGGACAGTAAAAGCTTTCCTCAACGCTTTGGGTAAAACTGCTCCTGTGTGGGTAATAGTATGACAAATAACTATAACACCTAGCACAGCATGAGGGATTTCCCTATTCCATGGAATTTTCATTCTGGAGTTTTAAAAGCTGCATTGCTCAACTCATTAAACTCATTAAACTCATTAAAGTCACAGAGAGCAGAATGAGCACTGTTTCATGCTTCCTTCATCTAACACTAATCCTTCTCTTATTCTCTCACTCTCTGTTTGCTGCACCTGTAGAATTTGATATGGACTTTCAGCGAGTAAAGGAACAATTAAAGAAACTCAATCAGGTGAGTGAACTAATACACCTGTTCTACACTCATAGATACAGTCAGAGAAGAGATTTAGCGTTCTAAATTGGGAAGCTTTTACTAAAGACCTTTGCAAGTTCTTCACTGAAAACGGTACCTGGAAGATCTTTTCAGGGTTCTTTAGCCTGTAACACTAGATCAAACTCTTAAGAATTTCCAGGAGTCTGTATATGAGCTTGTTTTTTGAAAAACATTTTTTGCAAAGTTTGAAAGACAGACTGTCCTCCAGGAACCTGAAATAAAGTAGTTTTTGTTTTTGAAAGAACAATGGCAAAAAATAACAACAGTACATAAAATGATTCCTGGAGGTACTTTTAAGGGTTTTGCCAGTGGAAAAGTCTGAAGAACCCCTAAAAGATCTTCCAGGAACCTTTGGTTTTTAGAGTGTACTAATGTCCTCACAGAGCTTGTGTCTCCATTTTCATTTGAACACTGACCGTATGTGTTTTAATCTGTCCACAGCAGTGCCAAGGTAACTGTATGGAGGCGACGGTAAGAGTCTCTCTTTAATTACAAACTTCAGTAGACTGAGCAGAGACAATATTAGTTGCTTGTTGTGTGTGTGTGTGTGTGTGTGTGTGTGTGTGTGTGTGTGTGTGTGTGTGTGTGTGTGTGTAGGAGCTGTAATCTAATGATGATCAGATTGTATCATAACTTTGCTTTGCGCTCATTTCCTCTTCACACCGTCTCTTTAGTTCCTATTGCTATAGGAACATCTCAGATTCAGCTCCCTTTAACTTCTCAGTCAGACAATATTTTAGATATGCTTCTTCATCAGATCAACTCTAATATAAAGTGTATTGTGCTTTATTAAAGGAACCTGAATGTCAGTGTCTCTACCAACCCAAAACAATGGTGAGCCTTCCAAGTATCAACTATTAAGTTTAAGACTAAGATTAAGATTAAGTATACTGAAATATGACTTTACCTGGTGAATATTGTTAAATAAATATGAAGCTATTATATGTTACATTTTAGTTTAAATTAATAAAAGTCACATTTATACATTCAAAATTATAGAACAATTCAAATGAATGTCTGCTCCATTGTACACTGTATTTTATTCCAGGTGCATTTCTATTGTGATGATTATTGATGCTAGATGTCTTTAGAGCAGGGTTCTCCTGCACTCCTGGTCTCTGTGTTTAAATACACCTTCTGAATCTGCTCAGAAACTGCTGAGTAATCAGGTGTGTTTGATCAGGAACATCACCATGCTGTCAGAATGGAGATCAGAGTGTGAGACCCCTACTCTAGAGTTTTCTAACCTCCAATTCTAGTGTTATTGTACTTTTAGTGAAATAATGAGTGCAGCAAAAGCAAAAATCTTTACAAAAACATCTTCAGTAGAAATACAAGCTCAAATAACTAAAGTACTGATTAACCCCTAGAACATACAGCCTATATCAGCATGAAGTAGGAATTATAGGAAGTGAAGTTTGTAAAGATACTTTTTTTGCTCTAAAAGAAAATGAAGAAAAAGTTTCTGTTTTAAACATGTAATTATAAAATTATTGTTTTATTTGTGTTTTAGGAAAACTGCAATGATTACGTGTGTATTGAAACTGGTCTGCGTAAAATGAACTTTACCTGCGATCCAAACACCTGGAACCAAAGGGATATCTGTGATCTTCTGGAGAGACTGCAGGTAAAGTACATTCATAAAAGCACTGCATATCTCCTCACTGATCACTTTATAGATCAGTTATATGTACAACTGTGTTTACTCTATTTGCACAACATTCATTCAAATATCATTAAAAATGATTTTCAAAATTCAAGCACAGATTAGCAAAATAAATTAAACTAAAATGCACAAAATACTAAAACACAGCCTAAGTGCGTTTTCACACCGGTAGTTCGTTTCTCTGGTCCGAATCAGACCGAGTTCATTTAACTCATTAAGCGTACCAAAATGCATCCAAACAAACCACGTGAACACGTCATCTCCTCTGATTGGTCAGAGCTGTCTGGCGCGGGAGCAGGAAAGTAAACACTACAGCAGCAGCAGTAATAGCTAAAACTGTCACTGTCATGTTGCTGTTTCTCTGCGGCATTCTTCTACTGCCTCGCATCACTCACTCATCTGTCCCGAGTCACGGCTCCATTCCGCTGTTTAACTGTATTGAGAGACCTAATGCGAGACAGCGCCGCGCCACACAGTCTATGCGGTTGGTTAGTGATGTGCAACAGCAGCAGCAACAACAGTACAGTACAGTTATAGCGCTAACCGGCTCTCCATTTAGCTCAAACTTGTGGAGTTACACCATAGTCGGGTCGGATCGAGGTCGGATCATGTTCTTACTGCAAACGAACTGCACCCGAGTTCGTTTGGGACCGGACTGAGACCACCTCCTCTCGCTGGTCTCGGTACAATTAATTTGAGCACCTGAGTTTGATTACTGTTTTCACACTGGACGAAACAAACCGCACCAAGGGGCAAACAAACCAAAGTTTGTTTTAACCGGACCAAATAGTGTCGGTGTGAAAATGCCCTAACACAATATATTCTAACTCAGTACTTCCATAACTAATAACTTTAGTAACAAATTACATCCTTATCTAACTACCTCAGTAACTAATTACCTCATTACACGAGAAGCTCAGTAACTAATTACTTCACAAATTACCTCATTACCTAACTATCTTACTAACCAATTACCTCACGTATTACCTCAGTACCTAACTAATTACCTCATTAATTAACTCATTACCTAACTACTTCAGAAAATTATTACCTATCACCTGATTACCTCAGTAACTAATTAACTCATTACCTGAGAAGCACAGTAACTAATTAAATTACTACTTACCTCCTTAACCAACTACCTCGATAACTAACCTATATACCTCAGTAACTAATTACTTCTCAAATTACCTCATTACCTAACTGCCTTAATAACGAATTACCTTATGTATTACCTCAGTACTTAACTAATTACCTCATTAATAAACTCATTACCTAAGTACTTCAGAAAAGTATTACCTATCACCTGATTACTTCAGTAACTAATTTACTCATTACCTAACTGCTTCAGAAAATTCATACCTATCACCTAATTACCTCATTAACTAATTACCTCATTACCTAACTACTTCAGAAACTAATTAACTCATTACCTGCTAATGGAAGTAACTATTTACCCCATTACCTAACTACATCAGTAACTTATTTCGCCATTACCTAACTATATCAGATACTAATTACTTCATTACCTGTTTATGGAAGTAACTATTTACTTCACTACCTAACTACATCAGTAATTAGTTACCTCATTATCTAACTTCATCTGTAACTAATTATCTCATTACCTGATAACCTCAGTAACTAATTTCCTCATTTACTAACTGCCTCAGCAACTAATTACCTCATTACCTGATTACCTCAGTAACTAATAACCTTATTACCTGATTACTTCAGTAACTATCCATCTAATTTATCACACACATTGTCAATAAAAGGGCAGTCATTGATTAACTATATGTTTATTTTTCTGCAGTCTGTTAAAACAGAGGTCACAATGTGCAGCCGAGCGAGGTCTCATTCTGAGTTTTTGGATCACATCGAAACTCAGAAATACAAATTCTACAGCCAGGGATGAAGAGCTATAATTAATACTATTTAATATTTATTTTACAGATTATTTATTTCAGTCATTTATGTTCAGCTAACAGAAGATTAAAGACTTTTTATTCTTTTGTATTCTGTACATTTCAGTATTTATTTTGAGTATTAGTCCACTCATAATGAGTGTTGTAATAAATGAGCAGAAAAAAATCTGTGCAGTTATGGTTATTATTATTATTATTATTATTATTATTATTATTATTATTATTATTATTATTATTATTATTATGTAATATTAATATTAAATATGTCCTTCTTTGGTTTACAAACAATGACCTATCAGAGTTAATGACTCTAAGTTAGAGTTAATATGACTTCAGAAGTCATATTGAAATTAAGTGTAATGTGATTTTGTCCATCTGGATCAAGTTGGCTAATCTGAGTGACAGTGAACTGATTCAGGGTTCTGCTCTGTCAGGATGGAGCTGAAAAACATGCTCTAATATTATTGGTTAATTTTATTATTGTATTATTTTCATGTTGTTGGTTAACACTGATGTAGACAAACATCCGAAGCAGTTTCATGGACTGAAGTCACAGAACTTGAACAATCAAGCATACTTAATATAATCAAGAAGAGGATGGTTCAGAGAAAAACAGAAAAAATATACATGAGCTCATGCTAACTTTAGGCATTATATGCATTTACACATAAATTGAAATTGACCATGGAAATGTCTCTTTACTGAAGAGTTCTGACTGTTTGCTCAGATTTTATTTTTCTGCTGTGATGGTTCAAATAAATGTAGACACACATCTGTCATTGCTATGAACACATATCTGCATTTATCATCATCAATAAAAACAGATAGCATAAAACAAGACCTCATAGCAGAGATCATCATCTCTCGTCAGCTTTCATCTGTTCAGATAAAAGAAATTCCACCACTTTTTTCTAACTTATATATAATTCACTATTTGAGCTGTTCAGAGAGCTTTGATGTGAATTTAATTAGAATGGTGGTGATAGGATCTTGCCACAATCTTCCACAACTTATTTATTTTAATTTTTATTTAACCTTTATTTCACCAGGCAAGTCCTTAAGAACAAGATTCTTAAGGTAAAGCCTTTTGAGACACATAACACAATAACACACAACAAACCAACAAACAGTTTAAAAAGAAAAACACTACTGAGATAAGGATGAGAAAGGACATCAGTGAGAATATATTAGGCAATTGCATTTATCAGGTAAAAAAGCAGTAACCAAGTTTCTAAAAGCCAGCTTTGGAATAAAATGGACTAATCTTGGTGTTTTTTGAAGCGAGTTCAAGTCCTTGGCTGCAGCTGACTGAAATGGGGACAGTCCAAAATCTGAATTTGTTTTTGGGAGTCTCAGCATAATTAGTTTGCAGAACATGTATTATAACTAAAAGGCTGAGACTGTAACCACTGACACAGATAATGGGGAGATAGGACAAGAAGGGATTTGTAAATCAGCAGGTGCTAATGAATAGTATGACAGGTGTGCAACGATGGCCAGTTTACTGAAGAATAAAGACAACAATGGTAAGTTTTAAAGGGAGCATTTTTAAAGAAATGAATGGCAGAATAATAGAGTATATCCAGTTTGTGCAAGATGATTTTATTGACTAATCTGTATAATACATTGTCATAATCTAACATAAGGAGGATTGTCATTTGAACTAACATTAATTTAGCCAAGCAACCTAAGGATGCACACATTGTATATACATCTACACATCTAGCCAAATAGCTAAATATTTATATTCTGTAACATGATTTACTTTAATGATATCAAAAGAGAGAATAGTTTGATCTATCTGAGGTGCAAAACCCTTTTTGCCAAACCATATAACCTTGGTCTGGGTGGTATTTATAAGAAGATTCAAGGTGAAAAAAGCTTGCTGAACACTGCAAAAAATATCTTGGAATGTATTAATTGCAGCGTCTGGGGAGGGGATAAGCTGCATAAAGAATTATATTGTCAACATAAAGGTGAATGGATTAGTTCAGAGCAGAGAAAACAATAATAAAATAGAAAATAGAAATAGAAATAAATAATGTTGGGCCTATGATTGAACCCTGTGGGGTGCCTTCCTTAACTGAGACAGTATCTGACAGGATTTGCTCTGTCTGAGAGGTAATTTGAAAACCATGCCAGAGAATGATCTAAATGCCAATGCTGCCAAGCCTATCTGTTAGAATACTATGATTAACAGTTTCAAAAGCTTTAGCCAAATCAATAAAAACACTGTTTGGTATCCAAGGCAGAAATTCTGTAATAATAATACAAATACAGTATATCATTCAAAACCCATCAGCGAATCTACATGTGTCTTTACACTCGAGTGTTTATATGTGAGGATGATACATATTTCATCAGAAGTTAAAATATTAGCATTAAATTATTATTATTATTATTATTATTATTATTATTATTATTATTATTATTATTATTATTATTAACATTATCAGAGTGTGTGCAAATCTTACAACTCCAAAAACATATTCTTATTTTAAATCTATCTGAAAATATATGATTCACTTCATTCAGTAAAACAAGTTTTTATACAATTGTACTAGAAAACAGACTGCATAGATTTCAGATTAAAGATGGACTCATTAGTGTCACCTGCAGGCATTAAGCCACTTCTGCACCAGACTTTAAGGTTGGCTATATATGTAACTTTGATCAAATACAGGTGTAATCAATTATTAAAATGGTAGCAAACCTGGAAAAAGTATTTTATTTCCTTGTTAACTATTTTATCTATTAACACCCTGCAGGTGTTACAGCAGTGTGTACAAAGACATAATGTAACATAACAATAACAGCAAACATTTTATCTTTAAACCAACAGAAGTAAAAATAGAGGAATATAATCCTGTAAATGCAGAGAATAATTTACAAGAGGATATCTACACTTTAGTACAAAACAATACTAATACTAATACAAACAATTATAAATGCAAATACAAATACAAATGCAAATAATAATAATAATAATAATAATAATAATAATAATAATAATAATAATAATAATAATAATAATATAATAATAACAATAACAGCAAGCAGCTGTCGGTTTATATAAATGTGTCTTTTTTAATAAAATGAGAATTTACGTGCTAAATATTTTAACCAATCAGAGGCCTTTGTGGTGTCAGGTGACTGACTGCGGAAGTAAACAGTTCTGTGTTGAGGATGGAGAGATCGGACGCATCGTTTACTTTAGTTTATGTTGTTTTTGTTGTTTGTGTTGTTTTCACTCCGAATGAGTTCCGGTCTGCGGGTCTGACTCTACAGAACATTTTCTCAGAATGGCTCGGCAGTGAAGATATCAGCTTTATTCAACATCACATCAGGAGAACCACTTTAACAGTATTAGTGCACTGCTCATTACCTGTGGGTAAGTCACCTGTTCACCTTAGAGGTGTTTCACAAAGCTGGAATTCTTAGTTTAGCCCGGTAACTTAAGCCCAAAGTAAAATCTGTGCTATTAGAAAAGAGCAGCATGACATTCTTGTTGGACAGTTCTCAACGTTGGGCTTAAGCTATCTGGCTAGCTTAGAACTTCTGCTTTGTGGAATATCACCTGTTCACAAAACACCTGTAAACATTAAATACCTTCACTGAAATCTTTTACTATTTACGCTTTACACTTTATCTTCATTTTACAAAAGAATACAGTAGAGTGTAATTTACTTCCGTTTCAGGAGCCTATTATAGCTGTTCATATCTGACTGTAGCTGATAGCATGTTTATATCTGACTGTAGCTGATAGCATGTTCATATCTGACTGTAGCTGATAGCATGTTCATATCTGACTGTAGCTGATAGCATGTTCATATCTGACTGGAGTTGATAGCATGTTCATATCTGACTGTAGCTGATAGCATTTTCATATCTGACTGTTTTTACAGATATAAGTAGATATTTTACAGATATTGGAAGATGTATTAATTTTACTACAGATTGTTTAAGGGAAATTTGATTACAAACATCTGACTAATACTACTGTATTTATAACACTGTAAAATTATCTGTAATATCAATCAAGGTTTGTTTGTTTTATAAATTATTGTGTCAACATTGGTTGAAGTGCAAATAAAATATGATTGATTGGTTCATACCACTAGTGAGTATCAGCAGTCAGTGTCATTGACTGATCTGTATCACTAATGAGCATCATAATAACTATCATTAATGAGTATCAATAGTCAGTATCACTGACTCATCTGTATCACTAGTGACTATTATTATTAACTATCATTAGTGAGTATCAATAGTCAGTATCATTGACTGGTCTGTATTAGTAGTGAGTATCATTAGTAACTGTCATTATTGAGTATCAGTAGTCAGTGTTATTGATTGGTCTATATCATTTGTCAGTGTCATTGGCTGATCTGTGTCATTAGTGAGTATCATTAGTCAGTGTCATTTACTTGTCTGTATCATTAGTCAGCATCATTAACTGGTCAGTATCATTATGTGACTATCATTAGTCAGTGTCATGGACTGGTCAGTATCTTTGACTGTTTGATATCTTTTACTGGTCAGTGTCATTAACTGGTGTGTATCTATGAGTGGTCAGTATCGTTATTCTGTATCGTTGGCTGATCTGCATCATTAATGAGTATCGTTAGTCAGTGTCACTGACTGGTGCGTATCATTAGTCAGTGTCATTGGTTGATCTGTATCATTAGTGAGTATCATTAGTCAGTGTCATTAACTGTTTGGTATCTTTTACTGGTCTGTGTCATTGACTGGTCAGTATCATTAGTGAGTAACATTAGTCAGTGTCATTGGCTGATGAGTATCTTTGATTGATCAGTATCATTAGCCAGTATCATTGGCCAGTTTCTTTGACTGGTCACTATGTAATGACTTTTTTATCAGACTGTTTTAACTTGTAAACCACAGAACCTAAAGTATTAAATTAAATGTCAGTCATAAATACTACTGCAGTTCTGTACTTTGGGCACTGGTCAGTTGAAACTGATCTCCATTGTAGTGAATTCTGAAATTCATTTAAACATGCAACACAGTCAAGTAAATATCTTTCTTTCAGTTTCCTCTAAACTTCAGTATTATATAAACACTGCATTGATCGCCTGCCCTTATTCATCAATGACCAAATATTAGCAAATAAAAAAAAATTCTAAAATGACCTGTTATCTATGATCTGCTACTCCACCTTCTATTCAGTTGTCCTCTTTCTACAGAACAGTAAAGCTCTTCTGGGAACACCAATGGGATCTAAAATCAGATTATCTACATTTCAAAAACCCATACATTCTAGATGATGCACCTTTTTATTACTATTTCTAATCATACCATCTAATTTATATCTACATGATTTTGCATAACACAAATCAACAAACTGTGGATAGATATCAAGGACATCTCCAAGCGTTGTCTACATTTAATGTTTGATTACTTCTGTTGTATATTTGTTATATTTTCACGTTTGTTAAAGTTTGTTGTACTTTTTGCAGGTTATTATGTAGGAATGTGTTTCACTGCACCAGAGAAGAATCTTCTCTACCTCCATCTAGCAAGTCAGGGATGGCAGATTTATTTTGGACTCTCAATGGCTGTTCTGCTTTTGAGCTTTGCTGTGGCATTCTATTGGTCCAGAAATGGATGGTCAAATCATCCAATATCTAAAAGTCTGAGTTTCTTCGCTTTACCACAATCAAGCTGGAGGGCAGTTGCTTCATCCATTAACACAGAATTTCGCCGGATTGAGAAGTTTGCCAGCGGACCCCCGGATGCCAGAGTAATTGTCACCGATACATGGGTCATGAAGGTCACATTTTACCATCTGTACATTACTCTTCAGCAGGATGCACATTTAACTGTAATAGACTCGAAACAGCACAACCTTTCTCCAGATTCAGCCACACCGGTTCAGATTCTCACTCTCACTGTCGCCAGCATCAACCCCAACATCAAACCCTTCAACATACGGTACTCAGCACACAGCACTTATCACACATCACACTCCTCATATATAATTTATCACACAGCACTCGATCACTCCTTACACATCACACTCTTCACACATCATACTACTCACACAGCATTCAAAAGTTTTGTCAGATTTATTACTATTTTTATCATCCTCAAAATTACATGTAAACACTCAGAAGACATGTGCAGGTTCACTGGTGGTTTTGGATAGTAAATAATATGGATATTTTTGTGTTGTATAACATTATGATATAACACCACCATTATAATGAAATCTGAGTCAATTTCTCTGAAATTGACATCAAAACTCTTTCAATAAGTAAATGTGACTTTTTTTTATTTGGAAAAGTTTGAAAATTTGGTGGAACCCCTGCTAATTAACAGTTTTTTTTTCAGGTTGAATTCAACAGAGTATGCAGAACTGTGCGACAAACTGAGTGCTCCAATCAGAAATGCTGCAAACGTGGTTGTTCATTTGACCCTGAGTGAACTTTTCTTAGAAACTTTTAAATCTCAGGTGGAAATGAACCAGGTGTACAGATACAGTGGACAGGTGAGAGAATCCCTGTCTAATAAAGCTGTAGAATACCTTTGCCAGTAGTAATTATGAATGAGTGGGACTAGACTGTTTTAGGTTTAATTGGTGAAGCTAAACTGCTGTAGGCTTAATTTCTGAAGCTGAACTGCTGTTGGCAAAGTGGGCTAAACTGATATTTCTGGAGTGGGCGGGGCTAATCTAATCTGTTTTGTGTTTATATGTAGGAGCTGGAGCCCTGTATCGGCTGTATGCAGGTGAGATCAAATGTAAAGCTGGTGCGTCTGTGTCAGGATGAGGGTGAAGGTGAGTGTCAGCAGTGTTTCTGTCGGCCAATGTGGTGTTTGGTTTGTTTGGGGAAATGGTTCTCTAGCCGGCAGGATCAGAACCATCCTGAGACATGGCTCAGCAGCACTGTGCCATGCCCCACCTGCAGAGCCAAGTTCTGCATTTTAGACGTCTGCCTTGTGGACTGAGAACAGCTGTCTGTCACCCTATTAAACATTTAAAAATACTTACTGAGACATCTGATACAGAACCAGGTTGTAAGTATGGACGTAAACATTTTAATAAAATATCTAAATCTGTAAGTGATTAAAATGTTTGAGTCCTGAACATCTTCACGGCTTTATTACAATTATTAGGACACTGTTAATAAAACTGACAAAAGTTATTCTGTGTCCTGAATGATGAACAGTACTGTAGATGTGAAAAATTAATCAGAAAAGTGATGAACCTAAAGATTGAGGTTGTAATAACACTAAAATCCAGAAATGATATTTTCAGAGTGGAGATAAAATCTCGAGACAGAAAAAAATGTAATATTACTATTCTTCAAATAATAAGATCTTGTTGATCCCAAACTTGAAATATTGAATAAAATATCTAAAATAGTTTGTCTGCTTAAAAATGTTTAATCCTACATTTAATGTTGTATCCAAGTAATTTATTGGATATAAAACCACAAAGAAAATATTATGAGGAGTGTTTCCAAACATTTGAATATTAGAAGTTGTTCTGCAGTGCCTTCATCATCCAATCTTCCTTCTGTCAGAACTTGTTTATTATGTAAAAAAAGATTAAATTATTATTTATTTTGTTTATCATCTCTGGGTATTTCTGTGATTTTTTTGTGTTTACAGATTTCTGTCCAAAGTAATTTCTCAAATGTTTGAAAATAAACCATCTGTTCTTTAAAAAAACTTTCAAAATAAACAGTGTAAAGCCTGACACATGCTGCCTGTTTTTATATATTATAAACTGTGCTCTGATTAGAGTTTTTTTAAGAAACTGAATCTAATCCCCCCCCCATATCCCCAAAATCCTATCTTTTCTTTTTGACAATTATTTATAACTTCAACTTTATGCAGATTTGATGGCCTTTGTGAGAATCACACGCCACAGGACTACCTTCTCTTTCATTTAGAAAGAGAAGGTACTATGACTGATCTCTGTCTCTCTCTCTCTCCGTGTGTGTGTGTGTGTGTGTGTGTGTGAGAGAGAGAGAGAGAGAGAGAGAGAGAGAGAGAGATCGGTGTTGTTTTACTGCAATATAACGACTGCATTTTACAGATGTATAGAAGGTGAACATTAGGAAATACATAAATAAATGTAGACATGTGGAAATACGTACATAAATAAAGTAAAAACATTTATTATTAGTATATACACTTTTTCATGAAAAAAATTATATCTATTTATTTATACTTTTGTCATGTTTGGTCCTCCATTTATTTATTTATGTATTTAATTATTTATTTATTCATTCATTCATTTATCTATCAATTAATAAATAAATTTATTTATTTATACTTTTGTCATGTTTGGTCCTCCATTTATTTATTTATGTATTTAATTATTTATTTATTCATTCATTCATTTATCTATCAATTAATAAATAAATTTATTTATTTATACTTTTGTCATGTTTGGTCCTCCATTTATTTATTTATTTATACTTTTGTCATTTTTGGTCCTCCATATGTGGCGGCACGTAAGGACGCTGTCATACCTTGTCAATGATGTTGTTTAGCTGCGTAAATAAGTTTATGAATCGCATCGTTGGCTGGAGCAGCCAGTCACCGGTCACTTACTGACTCACACTGCAAAACAGTACAGAATGAATTAGGTGTTTATTTTATTTTAAATTCAGATTGGATTTCTTGTGCGCAGCGCAGATTTTCTGTGTGTCAGCAGTGCGCAATTGCGTACGCGCGCAGCTTAGAGGGAACAGTGCTGGTGATTGACTTTAATCTGTACATTCTGTAACAATTACAGTATAGGAGTCCTTCATGGTGATGGTAATCGTCATGCTGACTCTCTCAAAGTAGTGGATTAAAAGATGTAACCTCATTGACCAAAAAGACCTCATCTGACACTTCGGATGTGAGCTTAAAAAATACAGAATTATGATTTGGGTAGTCTGGGGTGGCACCTTGAGCGGGCAGGGCCATAATGACCATTGCACTTTTCAAAACTTTACAAAATCAACAGCCAAAAAAACTCTTCAGAAAATCTCTTTGATGAAATATATGTTTTTGCTCTGACTTAGATCAGAATATTTTTGCTTATTTGCTCAACTTGATTGTACTTTTTATAATTCATCATTTTATTTTTTAATTAATATTTTTTTTCCTTGGCAAACTGACAAAACTTTCTGTCATTATTTGACTGAACTATCTCACCAAAGACCCAGAAAAAACCCTTACAGGCCTCTCCGTGCATCAATCTCATATTGCAGTACCTCCAGGAGCCGTGCACTTCTTGGGGCAACCGGGGCTTGGATGTTAGGGATCCTGTCACTGGTTCGATCTCCTGACAGGTCATAACTAAAGTGTCCTTGAGTAAGTAGCTAAACTCCAAAATTGCTTCCCAGATGCTGTAGATAAAGGTTGCCCTGTGTGAAGTTAACATTTCTCTGTGTGTAAGCACATTGGAAATTGATTGTGCACTTTTGACTGTAACTGTCAGAGTGTTCTGGTTATTAGACATCTGTATACAGACTGTTGGCTAATATTTGTAAGCATTACCGTAGTTAACTTCCCTTCTGTGGCATTTCAATTATTTTAAAAATTTCAGTAAAATTGGGTCCTGAGTGGCTCAGCGGACTAAGACATTGTCACTATGATCTGAGGATCATGCTGTTTGCCATCAGCAGCTGGGGCCCAAGAGAGCAAAACTGGCCATGCTCTCTCCCGGGTGGGTAAGATGGCACTCTCTCCCAGCATTGTTATGTAATGTCAGCTGGCTCAGGCATCTGCTAGGTGATCCAACAGAACATCAGACTCCTAGAGTCAGGGACATTGTTAGTGATAGGGAGAGTCAACAAAGGGGCGGGTTGATTGTCTACTAAACATTGGGAGAAAATTGGGGTAATTATATGTATATGTGTGTATATTCACGTGTATATATACAGTGGTAACCCTACTTTCGAGTTTAATCCGTGCAGGAGCCGAGCTCGTTAGCTGGATGCATTTTCCCCATAAAAATACATGTAAAATTGATTAATCCTTGTCAGCCAGCCAATATACAGTATACTTCAATATGCTAAATATTGTGATTATATGTTTTTTTTTAAATAAACGAGACGACGACGGCGCTCGTGTAGGCTGGCCGCTAAGGAGAGGGAGACTGATGGTGGTCGTGTAGGCTGGCGGCTAAGGAGGAGAGGAGGACGAGCGTACGTGTATGGCATGGTTACACTTATCATATGAAAAGTAAAAGTAAAATTTATCTAA